>APFE030542166.1:28050-46825 GCA_000404065.3 Pinus taeda | reverse complement strand
TCATGCAATGAGTCTTTTCTGCATTTTTTTGCATTTATTTTCTCTTAGAATAGTGAAGTACATAACTCCTCAGAATATCATCCCAAGGAAGTTTGTCTTCCAAAATTGAGAGGTAGAGTAACTACGTATTTCATTTAGTTCTGTTGCAATTTCACTTTCATATTTTCATTAAGTTTTTTTTTTGCAACAGACTAAACAATAGTAGTAATCTCATTTTCAGTTTCAGCATTTTATTTTAGTTTTGTTTCCATAATAGATAGTTGTAATTTCAATTTCAGTTTTAGTATTTCACTTAGTCTTGTTTCTGTAATTGAATAGACAATAGTTGCAATTTTACTTTTTAGTTCATAGCTCATGATTTGGGAATAGTGATATGATTAAAGATAGAAACTCTGCTTTTTATTTCTTGATTAAACTTTTCTTCCAAATCTTACTT
Organism: Pinus taeda; assembly: GCA_000404065.3. Lineage (NCBI taxonomy): Eukaryota > Viridiplantae > Streptophyta > Pinopsida > Pinales > Pinaceae > Pinus > Pinus taeda. The sequence continues at coordinate 46,389 of APFE030542166.1, read as the reverse complement.
AAGCTCTTTGTCCTCATCTTTTAGATTCTTATCAGTCTTTGCAGAAGTTAAAGTTAGGATTTTGATAGTTACATTGTAAATCATTAGGGACTAAAGGACCAAAAACCCACAAAACAACATAAAACTCAAAAACAATGAAGTAAGAAGGGTCATCTAGCACATATAGTGCACTACACTTCATCAGTTTACGATACCCAAATTGATAATTTATGTAGAGAAATTTAGGACATTAAATTGACCAAAAATTTTGGTGTCCCTGCCTGGGAAGTGTAACTAGGTAGTCTTATCTCTTACATTCATAAAAGAAAAACAAAAACAATGACATGCATAGAGAAATAGACTCTAGGGGTATATTTATAGCTAGGGGCAGAAGTTCAATTCCTACAACTCCACCTACTCCACCAAGAGTTAGAAAAGACACACCTCCATCCCAGACTCATACTCCCAACCATAAGATTCCTGGAATTCAAGGGGCGGAAACCCAATCAGAAGATTCTCCTACTTCATATACCAAAGCAGTCCTAAGAGAGAAAAATTTTGAATCTCCAATAACAGGGATAACCTTTTTCACCTCCAAAGGAGAGCCTATTGTAGTTGAAGAACTAGGAATACCTGGTGAGGAAGAAAAAGTAGAAACTCTCTCTCATAGTCCATTAATAGAAGAACCAGGGGAATAGGGAATAACCTTGCAAGTTGAGCCCTATATTGACTCTAAAGAAACTATAATGGTAGAAGAAGAACAAGATTGATAATTCTCACCGTTTGGAGGAGGGGGTAGAGGGAGAGGTAGAGGAAACAATGGAGGAGGTAGAGGTAATAATGGAGGAGGAAGAGGAAATAGGGAAGTATTTAACTCATTTGGATTCCCTATAGTGGATGAGGAAACAAATACAACAATGAAAAATATCTCACCATCTGTCCTCCCAAACTTCCATGGGTTGAGAAGTGAGGACCCTGAAACATTTTTGTTTGAGTTTGAAGTCTTGTGAAGAACTTATGACTATTTAGAAGACTCTCAAAAACTCAAATAGTTTCCCTCAACACTAAAAGGGGCTACTTTGAAATGGTTCATGGGGTTAGTCACTCAATCCGTTAGAACATGGAATGACATGAAACAAGAATTTTTGGATAGATACTTGGATTATTGTATTCCTACCAATAATAAAGATGAGGTTTTCAAAATGATGCAGAAAGAGGATGAAAACTTAGAGGATTTGCTTGAGAGATTCAACTATAATTTGAAAAGAGAAAACATGAACAATTTAGATGAAGAAACTTTGAAGGCTCTTTTGTTAAAGGCCATTAGAGATGACTGGATATATATCCCTAACATGATGTGGAAGGGAGATATCTCTCAACTTCCATTGACTAACATAACATAACTATGTGTTCATCTCTCAATAGTGAAATTTAAAACAAGAAAAGGGCCGAGAGATCCTTCTATTGTTAGAGCAAACAAATTTCCAACTGGATCTATAAGTAGGGCAGAAATTGGCAATATGCTTGATGAGTTTAAAACTAACATTCTAGGGATCCTTAGTGAGCAACTAGACACCCTTAAAATTCAAAACAAGCAGAAAACAGAGGCTGATGCTTTAGCCATTTTTTGTCCAAAATGTAGAAAGATACATGCCCTAAGGGAATGCCCTTTAGATGCAAAAATTGTAGAAACTTGTATGATTTGTTTAGAAAGTCATGAGACCAAGGGTTATCCTTCAATCCCAGGTCTTAAGGTTGTCTTTCAAGAGGAAACAGTCCCAAATTTTGCAGAATATATTTGTTTTGTTGCAAGAATACCTTGGCAAGGGCCAAAAAATCAAGGATTTAACAATCCAATGTATCTTCAGCCCCCACCAAACCGGAATTCTCGGCAACAACCTTGGCCTCAACCTCAATCACAGTATCAATCTAAACCGTGGGCACAAGAGTTACAAACTCCTTATGGGAGATTTGCTTAGTATTATCAATATCCTCCATCCTATCAGAATTATCCTCCCCCACAAAATCAACAACAAAATCAACAACCACAACTTCAAAATTAGGACCCTCAACTTTCATTTCCATTTCCACAACAAAGTCAAAATCCTCAACTCTTATTTCCATTCCAGTAGAAACAAAATCAACTACCTTCCCAACCATTACCAAACCCCAATAATAAAAACCCTCAGAATGATTACATGGTAGAAGGACTACAATTTCCAACTTAGATGATTACTCCACTAGATCTTAATGATGTTCAACTAAGATCTGGTAGGATATTAGAAAATGAAAGACCTTCTGTAGTTATTCAAGAACAAGACACCTCTGAGGAAGACTCTTTAAAAGTCAATAAAAGTTTTGAGGGAACATTCTCCAAGACCAAAGCATTAAACAAGAAAAACAAAAAGAATCAATAAACACAACTCCTATCTTTGAGCAACTAGCATCTACTTCTACACCTCCTTTTCCTTATAGACTACAAATTGATAAAGGGGTAGAAAAACAAATCTTGTTTCCCAATTATGATTTTCTAGATGAATTGAAGAATTTCTGTATCAAAATTCCTTTGTTACAAGCCATTAAAGAAATTCCTATTCTAGTCAAGACAATAAAGGAGTTGAGCATCAAAAGACCAGGAAGAAAACCAAGAGAAACAAAAAGAATTCCCCTAGTAGGAAAGGTAGCAGACATAATGATGGGAAAGATTTCCATGTAGAAATATGTGGATCTAGGAAGTCCAATTGTCAAGACACATATAAATTGAATTGAAATTCCAAATACATTGATTGACTTAGGGGCAGCAATAAACATTATTTGTAGACAAACTATGAAGCAGCTTAAACTTCCTAACCTTCTTTACACACCTACTTTATTGCAACTTGCAGATAGATCAGTAATCACACTAGATGGTGTACTAGAAGATATTTCAGTCTCCCTAGATTGTTTGGAATATCTTGTTGATTTCATTATTTTAACTCGCAAGAATAATCTAGGAGGACACACACTGTTTATAGGGAGACATTGGCTGGCCACAACTAATGCTTTTATTAGTTGTAGATCTGGTGACATGTATATTCCTTATGGTAATTCAACAATGAAATTTACTTTGTATCCTCTAGCAAAAGCAATCACAGAAATAGATGACAAGGAATGGATCGATGATGAAGATGATATTCAACATCTCTTTACTATTTCAGAAATTAGTGAAGATAGTCAAATTTTGAATACATTGGAAAATTTTGAAACATCTTCAGAATACGGTCATGCACAATTTCAAGAAAAATCTAATGTTTAATACTTGTCATCTAGGCAAATGTCTCTCTATTCTATGGAAGAATTTGGTAGCTCTACAATTGAAATTTTTCCAAGTAAGACATTGAACATAAACAAAAACTTGGAGAAACTACAACAAGAAGAGCTAACCAAAATATTACAAAAACATTCTGCTGCATTTGCATGGGAATACACCAACATGAAAGGCATTGATCCTAAGACATGTATCCATCATATCTATATTGAGGAAAATAGCAGACTAATCAGACAACCTCAGAGAAGAATGAATCCAATTATTAGGGAAATTGTGAAAGAAGAGCTCCAAAAATTACTCAATGTAAACTTCATTTACCCAATTTCAGATAGCCAATGGGTTCCTCCTTTGGTAATCGTGCCTAAAAATAATGGTAAATGGAGGGTGTGCATTGATTACCGAGAATTGAATAAATCAACTCTCAAAGATCATTTTCCATTTCCCTTTATAGATCAAGTGTTAGATACATTAGCAGGTAAGAAATATTTATCATTCTTGGATGGTTTTAGTGGTTATAATCAAATTTAGGTAGCACTCGAGAATCAAGATAAAACCACATTTACTTGTCCATGGGGAACTTTTTCCTATCGAGTGCTTCCTTTTGGGTTATGTAATGCACCTGCAACATTCCAAAGGGTAGTACTAGGAATTGTTTCTGAACTAATACATGATTGTGTAGAGGGATATATGGATGATTTTATAGTCTATGGAAACACATTTGAAGAAGCTTTGGAAAATTTGGAAAAAGTTCTTAAAAGATGTCAAGAAACAAACCTTTCACTAAGCCATGAAAAATGTTTTATGATGCTTACAGAAGGTATTGTTTTAGGACATCACATTTCAAGAGATGGGATTAAAGTTGACAAATCTAAGGTTGAAGTCATCTCTAAGTTACCAATTCCAAATTGCTAAAAAAATGTTAGAAGTTTTCTAGGATTTACAGGATACTATAGAAGATTTATAAAAAACTTCACTAAAATGGCATCTCCACTCTTCAATTTTCTTAAACAATATTGTGAATTTAGTTGGAATCCTGATTGCCAACTAGCATTTGAGACCTTGAAAGAAAAAATTTCAGAAGCACCTATTTTAAGAGGTCCAAATTGAAAACTTCCTTTCCATATTTCTACAAATGCTTTAGATACAGCTCTGGGAGCTGTATTGGGAAAACAATATTTGATTCCTTATGCCATTTACTATAAAAGTAAGAATTTGACTCCCCCTGAGTTAAATTATACTATGACTGAAAAAGAATTCTTAGCTGTTGTTCATGCAATTAACAAGTTTAGACACTATATAACAGGCCATGAAACCTTTGTTCATACAGACCAATATGCAATTAGATATTTGATGAATAAACCTATTACTAATGGCAGAGTTACAAGATGACTTTTACTTTTGCAAGAATTCAACATTCCTGTGCTAGATAGACCTGGAAAAAAAACATAGTTGCTAATTTCTTGTCCAGGATTCAGAATATCAAAGAAAACTCTCCGGTTGAAGATGAGTTTCCCGATGAATATCTCTTTGCAGTAACTATTCAAAATCCTTGGTTTGTAGATTTTGCTAATTAATTGGTTACAGGGAAGTTACCTTCACATTTGTTTCCTAGAGGGAAAAGAAAGATTATTCAAGAAAGTGCAAGATATTCATGGATCACTAATGAATTGTATAAAACGGGGCTAGATCTTATGATCAGAAGGTGTGTTAGGGAAGATGAGATGCCTGATATTCGCAAAGCATGTCATGATGAGCCATGTGGTGGACACTTTGCTAACAAGAGGACAACCTATAAAATCCTTTCTTTAGGATATTATTGGTCATCCATCTTCAAACATGCTAAAGAATATGTCAGAAAGTGCGACAACTGCCAAAGGGTACGGAAACCTACTCCCTTAAATGAAATTCCATTACAAACTCAGGTACTTATCGAACCCTTTGGAAAGTGGGCTTTAGTCTTTATTGGACCAATTAATCCTTCATATAAGCAGAACAAGTATATATTGGTATGCACTTATTATGTCACCAAAAATGTAGAAGCAAAAGCATTGCTTTTTTGCAAACGAATTTTTTTTAGTTAATTTTCTTTTTGAGGACATCTTCACTCGTTTTGGTGTTCCAAGAAAAATTTTGATAGATCATGGTTCTCAATTCACATCCAACATGATGGAAAGGCTTATGGAGGAGTACAATATCAAGCATAGGAAATCTACTCCCTATCATCCACAAGTAAATGGTCAAGTGGAGTCTACAAATAAAGTGATTGAAGGAATCCTCACCAAGACTGTGCATCTACATAGAAGAGATTGAGCAGAAAGGCTTCATGAAGCCTTATGGGCCTATAGAACTACATGGAGGAACACAACGTGACAGACACCCTATGAACTTGTTTATGGGAAACAAGTCCTGTTCCCTATAGAATTCCAAGTCAAAACATTCAAGATGGCAGTCTAGTTGGGGATGGATTTATTAGAAGCTCAAATACATATACTAGAGCAATTAAATGAACTTGATGAAATCAAAGAAGAGGCGGTTCAAAGGACTAGTCTAGTCCAACAATAGTGAACTAAATGGCATGACCAATACATCAAGGATAATAAGTTTCAAGAGGGATATTGGGCACTGATATTTGATTCAAAGTTTAAATATTTTCAAGGGAAGTTTCAAAATCATTGGCTTGGGCCATATGGGATTGAAAAAATTGTGAGTAATGGAGTAGTGAGGATCAGAACAATAGATGAAAGTCAAAATCCTCATCTTGCAAATGGTCATAGATTGAAAATATATCAAAAACCAATCTCGAAGGAGGAGTTCATCAAGATCTTCCAGAACAATTTAGAAATGAAGTTAGTGAAGAAGAATCCTTCTCCTCCACCAACTTAGTCTTTGTTTTCCCTATCGAAAAAAAAAATGTATAAGGTAGAAAACCAATCACTAATTGGCATGCTTATACAGAAAATACAGGGTGAAAATCAGAAGCTTCTGACACCCTATATTTTCCATTTCCTTTTCTCAAAAGAACAAGCGGTGACAAAAATCCATAGTCATTTAGCATTTTGTAAAATTCATTGTCTCATTTCATTTCACTCTATTTTAATTTTTCAGTTTCACTTCATTCCTTTGCCATATTTCACTAATAAATTTTTCCTTTTCCAGCATTTCTTTCATCTCCATTTCCATTTCATCCATTCATAAGCCACATTTTACTCTCTGTTTTACATTCTGCAGCTAATTCTGTTCCATAGCTGATCTTGTTCTGCAACTAATTTGATTCTGCAGCAACAGTTTGTTTATAAGTCCAAGCATCAATATCCAGTTCATAATAAAATCTTGTACGTAGGTAATAGAAGAAAAATAAACTGTGAAGACCAACCATGCATAAAGCACCTGTGGAGCAAACATCAAAACATTAGCAAGTGGAAGGTAAGGTTCCAAAGGTAAAAACAAAAACTTATTTCAAAAAGCAATTAAAAAACATAAGCTTGTATAACATGTATGATCACATGTCTCCTTGATTAATCATTATCTGATTTGACTGCCACGATGTCTTCATCATATCTTTTGTTTTCAATGCCAAACAGTCCAATGATTCCTTCATAACTGATCTCTGTTTTAAACTCTATAACTCGTACTTAATCGGACTTCTATAGCTACACCTATTAACGGTTAGATTAACGACATGACATATCTATATACGACTCTTCAAACCATAACTGTTTACTTATTACATGTCAACTCTTAAATTTTTCCATCATATTTACACAACCATTTTGTGCATATAGTCACTCTGTTTCCATATATTTTGTGCATAAAGCCACTTTGTTTCCATATCCTTTGTGTAGACAGTCACTCTATTTCCACCCATTTTGTGTATAGAGCTACTTTGTTTCCATAATTTCCATATATACAGTCATTTTGTTTCATATTCATAGTCATTCTATTCATGGTCATTCCATTCCCATATACCCTATCATCCTGTTCCCATACCCATAATAATTATGCTTTTGTATACCCAATCTTCTTATTACCATATACATAGTCATTTCATTTCTCAGACAATGAGAGTGAGTTTGAAGGGTAGCCGAGAACAGAGGTTATGGGGCTTATTGTTAGAACTGAAATCATAGGGGTTAAATACATGGATGGTTATCCGCAATGGAAGGGAATGTTACAAAAGGTTGGTTGGTTGTGTTTTATTGAAAAATTCAACAGTTACGATAAGGAAATCACTAAATCCTTTGCAGGTCATTTGGTGGAATGGAAGTGGAAGTAGGTGACATCAGCAGTTACCGAGTCCTTCATAGTTGAAGCAATAGAACTTCCAAGGCTAGGAGAAAGGTGGTTTGAGAAAAAAGAGTTTCATGATGAATCTTGGAAGGTCATTCTTAAAAATCCATGTATGGACACTTGAATTTTTAGAAAAGGGATTCCAATCTTTGCACTCAAAAACAAATGGAGAAGCATGTTTTTAATACTGCAAAAATTTATTACATGCGAAGAGAGGTTTGGATCTAGGTATGTCTATCATATAAGATAGTTAATTAATTTTTTAGAGAATGGAATGCTCAATCTTCGCTTTTTCCTTTTAAATAGTCTGATAAGAATGATAACTAATGTTCAAAATAAAGTTGAGTCAATAGAAACTACTCTATATCACCATGGACTAGTGAAGATTTTAGTTGAATTTCATTTGAGAAGAGTAGGGGATACATGGGAGGACTTATTGGTAATGAATTTCTTCCAAGATGTTCCAGATTTGTCTAAGGGAAGTCCCGTTAAAAGAAGTAGGAGAAGGAAGACCAATCTCACCATTCAAAGCACCCCTAAAACTTCAGCACATAAAAATGATGAAGAAGAACTAATCTCTAAAAAATTAATAGAGATCAGAAAGTAGAGCAAGCAGAGGAGAAGAATGAAAAAAAGGGTTGAAGAAATCCACAGGGATATTCCTAAACCTTCATCACCTAAAGAGGATGAAAAACTGCTTTCTGAAAGACTAATCAAAATCAGGGAATAGATCAAGAATGATAAGGAGAAAGGAAAGAGGAAAAATGATACAAAAGAAGAAACCACAGGCTTCCAAAACTTGAGGAGGAGTTCTAGGCTTCAAGGAAAAGTGAAGAAGGTGAAATCAAAAGAGGCCCGGTTTATAAATTTGGAGGAAGAAACTCCAGCTCAGTCACCTGACAGTATTCCATATGAGCAAAGCCCACAGAACTCTCCTCCACAAAACATTGAGGGCAGCCCAAGAAGAGTTTCTCCGGGCATTGATCCAATACAAAAAAAAATCTATGACTACATAGAGTAATTGAGAAAAAGAGTACATCAGTAGACCCAGGGACTTCAACTAAACCAGAGTAGCCTGCCACCACACAAGAAACTCTAATCAGCTCTCTCAAACAAGAGATCTATGAGCTAGAAATTTTGAACAAACACATCCAAAAGGAAAATGAAAATTTGAAGGAATAGAATAAGGTGGATAGAGCTATTCATGATAACACCATGCCACACTTGTTAATGGCATAAAAACAATAGAAAGATGAAAAAGAAAAATGAGAAGTTGAACAAGGCACTGATTAACCTCAAGTACAAAATTCTCATGAGGAAGCCAAGGATGCCAGTTGGTGTAAAGAAAAGAAAGAAGTTGAAGTTGGATGTGTTGGCTGAAGTATCAGAACAAATGTAGTAGAAGGAGGAAGTTCACAATTTTGATTGCATGGGGACATGGAATAGTCTTGCAGTGGGGGTATGTTGAGTTTCAAAACTTCCCTTTCCTTAGCAACTTTTCTCATCCCTTCTTATTTGTTTTTCCGTGAAGAAATTCATTCCTATCATCAATAACTAGTATACATTGCCTTAAGGAGAACATTTTAGTGATTTACATGTTATACTTTTATGTTTTATTGTTTGAATAAGTTTTTGTCTTTTAGCTATGGAACACAGCCCATTCTATAGCTAATTAACTGTTCCGCAACTACTTCCATGCTTTTATAGGTTCCAGGTGTCAGAAGAAAAAAATAAATACATGGGCAGCTTGGAAAAAATCATGACATGGATCGTGTTATATTCACCTAGCCCAGGTAGACAAGGAAGATGGTACAATATTCCGATCAAAGGAGAATTCAACCGTAGAGACTTAAGGCAAATAGGACTCTGTTTTGTACACATTTCATAGTGATGGGATCCGAAACAACTTCCTGAGCCCACAGACTTCAACAACCATCTATGCAACTGAATCCAACAACCATCACCTTAGATTTATGTCTCTAGCAACCGAGGAGGGGAATTCCATGTGCCTGTATGCCTACGTGTTTTTGGCTGTAGCTTATTTTTATCCATAGAAAATTGTATAATTTCTTTATAAATACCTGTGTGAAGAACACAGACCCAGTTCGAATTTGCTCATGTATTAAGCTCAAACTACTGTTCTATAATTTTGAAAACTCATTCTTTGTGTTTAATATGAAGACCATGTGTTTCATGGATACCTGAAAACATTTATTGGAGTTTTGATTAAGTAAGCATAACCTGAGAGGTTGCAGAGGGCCCCTGCACTGACTATGGTTTCATTTCAATTTGTTTTGTATTTTATAGTTGCAATTGTAAATTTATCATTTCTTCCATAGTGTTCATAACCATTTTTCATACTAACCCTATTTATAATGCATCATTTCTTCACTAATGCAAATAGCTTCTTTCATTACAGAATATCTTTCTCTTTGCTTAATTTCTTTCTAGTTTTATGAGTAGCAAGAAGTTGAATTCAGTACTGTAGAGTAGTTTATTTCATTTACTATTTCACTAGTTTTTAATAGACTGATCAATGCCATTACTGTTCTTGCCATTTTATTACTCGTTTAGTGACTCATGGTGTAGATGAATGTTTCTAAAATGCCCTTCTAGTTGATAACTCATCTCAAACTAAGTGGCTGAATAATTCATTCATGCAACATTTTTTTGCATTTATTTTCTCATAAAATAATGAAATATAGAATCCCTCAAAATTTCATCCCAACGAAGTCTGTCTTCCAAAATTGATAGGTAGAGTAACTAAGTATTTCATTTAGTTTTCACTTTCATTTTTTCATTAAGTTTTATTTCTGCAATAGACTAAACAATAGTTGTAATTTCATTTTCAGTTTCAACATTTCATTTTAGCTTTGTTTCCATAATAGATAGTTGCAATTTCACTTTCAGTTTTAGTATTTCATTTAGTCTTGTTTCTCTAATTAATAGACAGTAGTTGCAATTTTACTTTTTAGTTAATAGCTCATGATTTGGAAATAATGATATGATTAGAAATAGAAACTTTGTTTGTTTTTCTTGATTAAAATTTGCTTCCAAATCTTACTTAAGCTCTTTTAGTCCTCATATTTTAGATTCTTAGTAGTCTTTATAGAAGTTAAAATTAGGATTTTGACAGTCACATTGTAAATCATTAGGGACTAAAGGACCAAAAACCCCCAAAATAACATAAAACTAAAAAATAGTGAAGTAACAAGGGTCATCTAGTACATATAGTGCACTACACTTCATCAGTTCACGATACCCAGATTGATCATTTATGTAGAGAAATTTCGGACACTAAATTGACCAAAAAATAGTCCATTATTGAACCTTTGGAGCATTGCCTTATCATCCTTAAGGTATTGTACATAGCTCAACAACTCCAAAAACTTGCTCGTATACTCTTCATCTGTCATGGAACCCATCTTAAACTCATATAACTACCTAGCCTTTCTATCATAATATCTCCCAAAGAAGTACTTCTTCCTTAAGATTCTTTTAAACTCATGCCAACTAAGATCCTCTACCTTGATGCCTATGATACACTTCACATTTTCCGACATGATATCTACTTTTCCTTTGAGACTGAAAATATTTATCATGGCTTGTCAAAATTAATGTGTAGATTCAAAATTAGTCATGAAATTTACTAAATCAGAAGACTTGATGTTACATGACTGATTTGTGGAAGTTAATTCACCATATAGAACAAGAATCATTGAAATTAAAAATAAAACATTAGATATACACACATATTTATCTAGGGGAAAGAAATTGCTCAAAACCCCTTACAATTTGTATTTCATTAATCAAAGAATAAAGAAGAAATGTAATGCTATCTCAAGGCTAAGCACACCATGAAATGGTATAGTTTATCCCTCTACCTGATTGTCTAAACCTAAGCCAACACTTAGCCAATTTTTCAAGCCTACAAGCTCTTATTTCCTTGCATATTTCCCTTTGGAAATTTCCCCTATTATTTACGACTTTCACACCAAGGAATTGCACAATTACCATAGGTCAATCCTCTAGCTACATGCACCACCTATACAACTTGGAATAGTTTACAACTAATAATACATTTCCCTTTAAATTCAAACCCAATTGGGTAATTCAAATTCTCTGCATGAAACAATTATTTTGGGTTGATTGATCAATTAACTGGTTGATCACTGAGTGTAGTTGAAGTTACACATCCACAACTCGACCTCCAATATTTTTTCTGACATTTAGAACTAGTTAAACCGACAAGAACTCAAAGCAAGTGTCTCCAACTCAAACTTAATGAGTTAGCTAGGTGAAAAGAGCCATGTCACCTCTGTTAACTAGCTCCAAATATTCTCCTGAAATAGAAATTTGAACTTTAATCTATTTTGACCAAGGCAAAGACAAAACTAGATTTTCTTGTTGCATTTTCAACACTCCCTCTCAGCAAGAAAAGGATTATCATATACCACAATCCCACTTCTATGGAACTCATATTTTCCTCTTGAAAAGGACCTTGTCAAAATATATGCATCTCGTTCCTCTGTCAGAATGTACTGCAACAACATAATCCGCCCCTACACACAATCTCGTATATGGTGATATCAAATGTTGGTATGCTTGGATCGATCATGAAATACTGGATTCCGAGAGAGGTTGATAAAACTCTGATTGTCACAGTAAATCACTGTAGGATCCATATTCTGACCAAACAAACCAACACAAATCATTCTCAACCAAATAGGCTCACATGTTGCTTGACTTACAACCATGTACTCTGCTTATACTAAGATGAGTGCCACAGATCTCTGCTTCCTGTTGTACCAAGAAACCGTTGCGGACCCAACACTGAAAATTCCTCTTCGTGTGCTCTTCCTGTCGAATGGAATCCCCACCTAATCTGCATCTATGAAGCCTCGTAGCTTCACTCCCTCTTTCCATTTTTACCCAATACCAAAATGACTAGTGCCTTTAAGGTATCTCAACACATGCTTTTCTTCCTTCTAATACAATTTGGTTTGTGTTGGGCTAATTTATGTACCTAAACTAACACAAGTATTTATTATGAATCCGGGTTGTTTATACTTTGAGGCAAGTTCACTATGTATGAATATCAGAGATAATCAAACTTTAAAAGATAATTTATTCAAAAGCAATACAAATACATCCTATAACTCTAATCCAGCTTGTTTACAGTAGAGGAAGAATATTAAGATGGTTCTTGACTCAAGAAATCCACCTTTTCCTCAACTATTACTTAATGAATCAGAGATTAAAATCAAGAAACTGAGATGTATAAGTCAATGAAAGAAGCTCTTAAATTAAGAGACTCATAAATTATTTCATCATAAGTTATTCATCTCACTTATTCAAAACCATAACAAAATCACTTGCATGCATATCAAGAAAACTAGTTGTAACTCATCATTTCAGCAGAAGAGATGCTCAACTTGAACATTGGTGTTTCTTCAATTCAATAAAGTGATGAATCAACTAACAACTAAAGAAATAAAATAACACTCATGAATCATAAAGCAATCTGAAATAAAGCCATGAAAAACCAGTTCTACATTAAACAAATTGCAGAAAATAAAACTAGTTAACAATGAAGTGTACTTAGCTTGGGATGGGGGCCCTCCACCCTTGCCTTGCACACTTGAGAGATGATATCAGAAGCTTAAATCAGTTGCACATCCATAGCATTGAACAGCAAAATGAGAATAGCACAAGTCTTCCAATTAATTCTTCAAACCAAAAGTATCACAGCATAAAAGTATCATAAATCAATGTATGAGCCATCAAAGTTGTGGCTCTTAAATAAAGAGTCTCATGAAACAAATTGATCTATATTCACTCTAACAACTTATCTACTCTAATCCATCTATTCAATTCGAATTCACTACCCTCATCCCAAGAAATATGACAAATATCATGGAATCCCAAAACTGCCCTATTTAGATGGGATTTCTGGATAACTAGTCATCATTGACTAGCTCCAAATAGGCCTAATAAAGCTCGTTTGCTCGAATTGTTGGAACCAAGAATAGGTGGCTTGGTTCCAAGCTTCTCATTCATGTATCCCATTCATTCTCAAGTGGCCTGCATCCATATTAACCATAGTGTGATTACGGGAATTTCTGAAATTGCCAAATTTGCACTTAAAATCAAACTTTTATAAAAACTTTAGAAATTGACAAATTAAAGCTAAATACCTGAAAGGACATCAAATATACATTAAAATGGAATGAATGGAGTGAAAATGGATGATAAATAGATGCTTACGTAAGTTTCTTAGAGCAAAATGAGACCAAAACTAAGGCCCAACATCTCTCCCTTGCTGATCCTCAAGCATGTCCCCATGCTTGCTTGCTCCTCTTGGAACCTTTGCCTTCTGTAGTGGATGCTGTACCTGTAGCTGTTTCCCTGTTCAAACAATCAAATCCTGATTCATGCCTATCCCTGAACAAAGCTGCTTTGACTTTTTGTTTCTCATATTTGGCCTGGCACATGTTTTTGTCTTTGAGCCATTTGAATGCTTGCTTAGACAGTAATTCATTTCTTCGTTTCAATCTGCCTACTTCCTCTTTTAATTTTTCATTTGTTCTGATCAGCTTAGCATTATCTTTCTTATGTGCTTTATTTTCTTCTGTTAATTTCTTTTCCAAGATCTTGCTAATTTCTAACTGATCAGTCAAGTCTTGGATTTTAGCCAAATTGATTTCCCTCTCAAATTCTTGTGTTGTTTTCATCAATGATGCTGCTGCCGCATCATCATCATATGTGGAATCTCGCTCAAGGACTTCCTGTTCAATATCATGTGCTTCTTGTTTTCTGGGAGAATATGCCTCTACTTCTTTGTCTAAATCAATAGGACTCTTGTTCCTAAACCTCCTAGGAATTGACATGACAGATACTTTAGTTTCATTCATGGCCATATTTCTAGCTCTAGTTCTTTGGATATAAAGGGGAAGTCATCAAGCTCCTGTTTTCCTGTTCTATATTGTTTTGTACTTCAACAATCTGTTCATTAAAATGGTTCTTAATCATGAAGTCTCTCCACACTATACCCTGTGACCTCACCTGGTATTCCACTAGTATTTTGATTAATCCTTGATGGTATATCTGTGCTGCTTTAGGCCTATGCTCCTGTTTGACTGTTTCAATCATTCTTACTAGACTCCTATATAGGAAGTAAGGTAGATTAATCCTATCTTCCCCTCTGATGTGCTGCAAAAGTCTGACATGGTATAAATGAGCAATACTATATGCACGATCACAAGTCAAGAATTTTTGAATGACCAAGACTAGCTCTCCCCATGGTTCATTAAACCACTCTCTAGGTATCCCTTTTGTCCTATCAAACGTTCCCTTACAGTTTTTCTCTAAGAAGAAAGTCCAAGCTTTCTCTTTGAAGTGGAGGCCTTTGTGGTACTTCTCCCCTACCATTGGCAAGTCTAAGGCTTTAGACAAGTACTCTTGTGTTACCGGGACAATAATTTCTCCTACCCGAGTCTGGTCTTGACTGAAATTATTTATGAAGTCTTGGTGATCTCATCAGAATGGCCATTAAATTTCTGTAAGAAACCTAGCATCCCTGCCTGATACAGTTTTTCTACAGCCTCTTTTCCCCAGCTTTCTATTTGAAATTTTGGTTCTATTCTGTTTGCCATAGTTTCTGTAAACCATTCAATATAGGCCTCTGCTGTTACTAACTTCATTTTAACAATAAAAACTTATGACTTGTTGTTTCTTTTAAAATGAAATTCAGAAGGCAAAGATGCTTACCTTCAGCCTCAAACCCAACTCAACTCTGTCCTTTTTAGCCTCTGTTATCCTTTGCAAAATCACTGTTAAGTCCCCTGTTTAATATAAACAACACCTGAATATCTTCTGTCAATATACTGATCTCTGTTTGTTTGGAAAATTAAATGCACATGCAGTAATAACCATGTTTACTCAGCTCAAAAAAACATGAGTTACTGTGTATTTAAAACAAAAAAACTTGAAGAATTTGGCTCTCGGCCTCAACAACATATATTCAAAAATACTCTCGGCCTAATCCCAATTTATCATTTTCCAAAGAAAAATTTGACTGTGTAATGTGGCAAAATATTGCACACGGCCTAAATCAACAGAGCTATGAGCTTAGAGGGCTATTGACATGTGTTCAGCCTCTAAAAATGAATAACATCATGCTCACAAATGACAATTTTTTTTAAAAACGCAGAGTACAATTCTTGGCCTTTCAACAAACCGTTCTTGGCTTCAAAACTTTGAAAAAGGCTCTCGGCCTCAAGACACAGGTCAATACAAATCATCGGCATCAACTAAATTTGCATGCAGTCAAAACTTCACTCAGGACTACACACAGCATTTATGCAACCAATCCCCATGTATTTCAATCCTTTGTTCTGATGTAAATGGTATAAACAAATCAAAATCACAAAGCACAAGCACGCAGCAAGGACATGAATGCATGTCATTTGTTTTTAAATCGGCGCATTCTACAACACTCCCTTGCTTCAGCATGCCATTACGTACTCAGCATTACTCAACAATCCAACCTCTTTTGGCAACCAATAACACATATGACAATGTAGTATGCGTTCCTCTGTTCTGTTCAAACCTTATATCAACATGCACAAACACATGACAAAGACCACCAATGTCTCATGGCTAATAGCACGCAACAAAAAGGAATGTTAAATGAAACAACAGTTAAACACAAAGCGCTCATATAAACAACCTTTGGCACTCTCTGCCTCTCCTAAACAAACTCTCCACATTTAAGGCATCATATTCCATGTTTAATTCGAATTCTTCTACGTGTTATGCATGCAATACTTCAAAATTTAAATACTGCCTGGTTGACCACTGTTTCTATACCATGATTGATGCATAAAAATCTGGTAATTTATCCGTAAGTGCTGTTAACTTGGAGTTATCACGGTTTTTTAGTGTTACCTTTCTGTCACTGGGTGCGTGGAATGTAGACGAGCACTTCAAATCCCTTTTTCTTCGGTCAGTCAAACTGATGGCAAAGTAGAAAATCTATCAGTTTAATGACAAGCTATCATACATATCCACCATCGCCGAGCGAAATACACTCCAGTCTTACCTTGCTATCTCCAGAACTCGGCTCCTTCTGCACGTAAATCTCGGGTTTCTTCTTTAAATTCCTCGCAACTCAATTCACTTCTCTTTTCACAATGCCACAGTTGCAATACGGTTTCTCTGAGCTTATGGGCGATGAAGATGATGGGTTAAACGATGGTGGGATTGTTGTTTTAATCTTTGCAATGGCTCGGTCAGTTCATGACCGTTTTGGCTGTACAAACCCTTGTATATCTATTGAGTGTTTTGAATTTCGTGGCTTACATGGCCGTCCTATTGACCAGTCGCCGACTGCGTCATAAGGATTGGCCAAGTTGTGGTTTTTTACGCACGATCCCTGCATAACATTTCAACCAATAGATCATAATCCGCAATGACACTGTGTGCAGTCGTACCTGTGTGCTGTATGGTGTTTACCGTTTTGACTCATTGCATGTGCTTGTTATTATACCCATCGTATAACCATTCTCCGATTATGGTGTAATGATCGTTGATTGCAATGATTTTTGTTTGAATACCATTCGCCCATTATCATATTTTAATACTTACGGCCTCCACCATATATCATTCCTTTGCAATCCATACACTTTGCTATGATAACCCTCGGCCCTTTGTAACTGTGTTATATTCCTTTTTATATGCGCATTTGATATATATACCTTATACCATGTAGCTTATGCGCATTTGGGAGATGACTTTAGCGCATTTATAAACTTATGATATATATATTAATGCTTTTTGACTTCCATATAGCGCATATTTTTATAACATAGTTTTATAATTTTAAAATGACCATTGGGGTCATTTTTAAGATTATTTCCTCCTACTAATGCTTTGAGTTTATGTGCAGGTGAAAGAGTTGTTCTAGTTTGGTCCCTTCACTTCTAAAGAAAAATACCTAGGGAATGAAATGGAATATATATAGGGAATGTATGAAGAATGTTTATGAATGAAATGAAATGTATAAAGGGAATATGGGATATAGAATACAGGAAATGTATATGATATTAATGAATATCCTCAGGCAATAACTTCAATTAGATCAAAGACGAAAAGTTTCTAAAAAAAAAATTGAATTTCAAGCACAAAATGGCTATGAATATACTCCCTTGAATGTTGTTTGTACAGGTGGAATGAAGTCAAAATGTTGTAGATGGATGAAAAGTAGATGTTTATTGTTGTGCCTTGTTCGCCATGCTCCACTTCTTGACTTGTTCAGGTCCCTCTGTAGTAATGTCTCAGCTCAGGTCCCTCTACAATGCTTCTGGAATGTTGTGTTGGCTTTGATCTGGTCCTGCTGCAAAAAGTTTGCTTCAGGTCCCTCTGTAGTAATGTCTCAGCTCAGGTCCCTTCAGGTTCTGCTGCAACAAGTTTGCTTCAGGTTCCTGTGTGGACAATGCAATACCTCAGCCTTTTCAGTGAAAAGCCTAATATTCTCCCGTGATGAAGGTTTGACTTGTCCTCAAGTCAATTGTGGAGAGTCCCTGCATTGAAATTGTGTGAGTCAGGAGAACAAGTATTTAGAATTCATAGAATCCAGGTTACCCTGGTTTTCCCCTATGAATTCATGCTTGCATGGTGCCAGTTGCCTAGTTTTCACCTGAAAACAAATTATTTTTGATGTTTTTTTCGTTTGTTGTTTTTTCTTCTTTTTTATATACACATTT
>APFE030542166.1:9053-19385 GCA_000404065.3 Pinus taeda | reverse complement strand
GTTGCTGGTATTGTTGATATTGCTGAGGTGGTTGATTCCCATAAACATATCCTCTCCAACCTTGTGCAGGTTGTTGAGAATATTGTTGTGGAGGCCAAGCTTTCCATGGCATTGGAGGAGTCCAAATATTTTGAGGTGGATAGAGGTAACTTTGTTGAGGGACTTGTTGTGGAGTTTGCTGAGGCATCCTAGGTTGCCATGGTCTCCGAGGTGCTACATAATAAAATCCTTCTATTCCTGGCACTTCTTCCATTGAATTCATTTGCAATTCTTTCAATTTTTGACAATTTTCTGTGGAATGATTTTCTATACGAAGACCACATACCTGGATACTATCCAAAGGGCACTCTCTTAATGGATGTTTCTTCCTACACTTGGAACAAAAGATTGCTAAGGCTTGTTCTTGTTCTTCTTTCTTCTTATTTGCCTTAAGAACATCCACTTGTGTTCCTAATGTACTTAAGAGGCCTGTTTTAAAGTTTTCCAATAAACTTCCTATCTCAGCTCTCGTGATCCCTTCTGCAGCTGATTTTGCTGCCTTTGAACTTACTTCTCTTTTCCCAGTTTTTGATCTTCCTCTAGAATACTTTTGACATAATTCCACAATTTCTTCAAATGGTAAATTTGAAATATCTCCTTTACCCATTACATTCAGAATTTCAAGGTATTCATCCCTTACACCTTTGAGAAAGATTGTTCGAATGGTATCTTGGTTTAAAGAGTGTTGCTTAGATTTTTGCAAATTATATGCAAACCTTTCCAAATATTCCTCTAAACTTTCATCTTCTTGTTGTGTCATTCGCAAAACATCTTCCTTAGAATCTCTAGATCGACAATAAGCTTGATATTTTTTAAGGAAAACTTTTCTCATGTTATCCCAAGAAGTTATTGCTTGTCCTCCTAAACCCATGAACCATTTTAAAGCTGCTGCTTTGAGTGTTGCAGGAAAAAGGCGAAGTTTATGGACGTCATCAGTATACCCATATGTTCTACATAAAATATCAAATTCGAACATAAAAGCATCGGGATCTTCTGTGGAAATTCCATAAAAGTTGGGCAAGACAAAAGGTGGAATATTCTTCATTTTCACTTCTTCTCCTAATATATCATCTGTGTCTACTATTGGAAAACCAAAAGTAGTCTCATGATCACCATCTTCTTGCATTTTCTGATCATTCTCCATTTTCCTATCATGTTCTTGTTTTGCCTCCTCCTCTCTTTTCCTCCTCCATTCTCTTTGTTGTCTTTCATACTCAATTCGTTGTTCAGGAGTGAGGATAGTTGATCCATGTCCTTCTTCTGCCATTGGCTCAGTTGTTTCAAATTTGGGAAGAAATTCAGGTTGTTCAAAATCAGGTTGTCTTATAGATGGAAAAACAGATGGTTTTCCTTTAATAGTTTCTTTCTGTTTACCTGAAGTTGATGGTTGTTTTTGTTTTGCTTCCCAAGCTAGCAAAGTTTGCCTTTCAATCAAAGTTAATCTTTGGCCAAGTCTTTGTTTTTCTACCAATTCCTCAATGATTGGATTACCAACAACTGGTGTGTGTGATGATCCTATCTCTATGTGTGTGGGGTTTTTAATAAATCTATCTTGAGGATCTCTAAATCTAGGCATAAAGACACATAATTAAAGAAAAGGAATGTAACTAATGTTTTTGTTTGTTTTTAATTTTATCTTTCTATTGACTATACCGATATTTGCCTCCCCGGCAACGGCCCCAAAATGTTGGGCTAATTTATGTACCTAAACTAACACAAGTATTTATTATCAATCCAGGTTGTTTATACTTTGAGGCAAGTTCACTATGTATGAATATCAGAGATAATCAAACTTTAAAAGATAATTTATTCAAAAGCAATACAAATACATCCTATAACTCTAATCCAGCTTGTTTACAGTAGAGGAAGAATATTCAGATGGTTCTCGACTCAAGAAATCCACCTTTGCCTCAACTATTACTTAATGAATCAGAGATTAAAATCAAGAAACTGAGATGGATAAGTCAATGAAAGAAGCTCTTAACTTAAGATACTCATAAATTATTTCATCATAAGTTATTCATCTCACTTATTCAAAATCATAACAAAACCACTTGCATGCATATCAAGAACACTAGTTGTAACTCATCATTTCAGCAGAAGAGATGCTCAACTTGAAAATTGGTGTTTCTTCAATTCAATAAAGTGATGAATCAACTAAAAACTAAAGCAATCAAATACCACTCATGAATCATAAAGCAATCTGAAATAAAGCCATGAAAAACCAGTTCTACATTAAACAAATTGCAGAAAATAAAACTAGTTAACAATGAAGTGTACTTAGCTTGGGATGGGGGCCCTCCACCCTTGCCTTGCATAATTGAGAGATGATATCAGAAGCTTAAATCAGTTGCACATCCATAGTATTGAACAGAAAAATGAGAATAGCACAAGTCTTCCAATTAATTCTTCAAACCAAAAGTATCACAGCATAAAAGTATCATAAATCAATGTATGAGCCATCAAAGTTGTGGCTCTTAAATAAAGAGTCTCATGAAACAACTTGATCTATATTCACTCTAAAAAATTATCTACTCTAATCCATCTATTCAATTCGAATTCACTACCCTCATCCCAAAAAATATGACAAATATCATGGAATCCCAAAACTACCCTATTTAGATGGGATTTCTGGATAACTAGTCGTGATTGACTAGCTCCAAATAGGCCTAATAAAGCTCGTTTTGTTGGAACCAAGCATAGGTGGCTTGGTCCTAGTTCCCAAGCTTCTCATTCATGTATCCCATTCGTTCTCAAGTGGCCTGCATCCATATTAACCATAGAGTGATTACGGGAATTTTTGAAATTGCCAAATTTGCACTTAAAATCAAACTTTTATAAAAACTTTAGAAATTGACAAATTAAAGCTAAATACTTGAAAGGACATCAAATATACATTAAAATGGAATGAATGGAGTGAAAATGGATGATAAATAGATGGTTAGGTAAGTTTCTTAGAGCAAAATGAGACCAAAACTAAGGCCCAACAGTTTGCTTAACCATTTCTTAATGAATCTAGTTAAAAACATAACACATGTTTGGTCATGTCTTCAACAAATACATAAGTGAACCCACAAGTTTCCTGTAAATGGTAGCCTCCACTACTTCACTTGAAGTCACATACTCTTTCCCCCAGTTTACTACTAGAGGAGTCTCCATGGGTTTACACATTTCCATGTGGAACCTCTGAAGTATCTTGTTGGCATACTTTCCCTGAGAGATAAATAGTTCCCCATATCCTTTCCATACTTCCAAACCAAGGAAGTAGTTCATGAGGCCCATGTCCTTCATCTCGAAATCTCTTGCAAGGTCCTCCTTGCAATATCTTATCAACTTCTCATCACCAATAAGGATCAAGTAATTGACATATAAAACAATAATAAATAATTTACCTCCTACCATAATGTGATAAAGGTTTGCATCTGCTTCACTTTTTGTGAATCCTAAATCGGTGAGATAGCTATTGATCCTAGTATACGAAGCATGGGGTGCTTGCTTGATTCCATAAAAATCTTGCTTGAGTCTTCACACATGTGACTCTCTGTCAAATATATCAAACCCCTCTAGATGCTCAATATACACCTCCTCCTTAATATCTCCATTGAGGAACATTGTCTTCACATCAATCTGGTGGATCTTCCACCCGATCTATGCTGACAATGTTAGAATTGATCTGATCGATGAGTACCTTCCCACTAGCGAAACGTTCTCCTCATAGTAAATTCCCTCCACATGAGAGAACCCCTTGGCCACAAATGTGGCCTTATATTTCTCTATTCTCTTGCCTGCTACATTTCTTTGCCTTGTAAAGTCATCTCAAACCAAACACTAGTTTTCCTATTGGTATTGGGACCACTTACCAAACACTGTTTCTTACAATGGAATCATATTCCTCTACCATGGCATCAACCCATAGTGGTTTCTCTACATCTTCCTCGAATGAGGATGGCTTTGTCTCTACCATCTCACACATCAAATCCATGTATCTAGTGTACCAATCGGGTGACCTCCTCTGCCTCTGTTGTGATGTGGGTGCTCCCACATTCTCTCTAGCATCTTGCAATAATTTGACATCTTCCCTGGTTTTCTTCCTTCCTTCTTTGGATGTCTCTACTCTCTACTCCTTTATTTGTAGCTAATCCACAACTTCCTAAGGTTCTTCCTTTAGAGCCAAAAGCTCCTGATCATGCTACAACTGAATCTCCCTCTCAAGGGAACACCTAATTTCGCTCTCCTCATCAAATTTCACATATCTTCTGACCAATGTCATCCTAAGATATGGAAAGTACACACGATATATGTGAGGTGTGTTTGTGTACCCCACAATTATGCCCAACTATGTTGTTGACTCTAGCATTTTCCTTGCTTCCTTGGAAACATGACAGTAAACTGATGATCCAAATATCTTGAACTATGACATATCTTCTTTGTTCACTGAAAAAGCTTCCTCTAGTGTACTCACATGAATAATCCCATGAGGACTCCTATTCTAGAATTAGACCATTCTGTTTCATGATTCAGTGCACAAGTTTAGAGGTAGGCTTTGGTGATGCAACATCGCCCATGCCACTCCCACAATAATTCTCTTCTTCCTCTCAGCCACCCCATTTCGTTGTGGGTTATGAGGTGATTTCAACTCCCATAAAATTCGTTCCTTTGCACAAAAATTTGTAGACCCATTTGACACGTACTCACCACCGTTATCATTCATGAGAACCTCCACTTTCCTGTTAGCCTCTTTCTAAACAAGTGCTTTAAACTCAACAAATTTGGAGAATATATGGTCTTTCTTCTGCATGAAGTAGATCAAGCACTTCCACGAGAAATCATCTACAAATATAACATAATACCTATGCTTCGCAGTGGAGGCTATCAAGAAAGGTCCATAAACATAAAATTGGATCCTTTCAAGGATTGCATGCACCCCGTTGTCCCGATCATTGAAGATGGATTATGTGTACTTCCCCAATTTACACCCTTTTCATGTATCTTTTTACTCTAGTGCTCCTTTGGGGTGGTATTTAGAAATGTGTTTCATGATCTTCAAAGTGCCATGATGAAAATGGCCAAGTCTTCTATGCACTAATTCATTGACATCTTAGTTTTGCACCTTCTTTGATTTTATGCTCAATTTTGCATAGTCTTCTACATCTAATTTCTAGAGGTTCTTCACTCAAACCCCAATTTGCTTCATTTTTCCCTTGGAGATATGTCTAAGGAAAGCCTTCCCTTTATTGAATATCACATCATAGTCATGTTCCTCCAACATAACTACGAAAGCTAGATTCTTCTTCAGACCTGATACAAACATCACATCCTTGAGCTTGATATAGGAGCCATACTCCCTTTGAAAGTAATGGTACCAATATCGATCATGCTATACCTTACATCATCTCCCATCTCGATGTGAATCCGGAGATCCTTTTCCTCAAAGTCACTGAAAATTATTTGTTTCTTGTCATGTGGAATGAGGAACTGTTGTCGAGATACCAAACACTACCCATCACTGAGCTTCCCATGTATGAAATGAGGGTAAAATCAAGTTTGAAATATGAATCTAAGGCTTCACCTGCTACTCCTCCTACAATCTTGTTTCTTTCTTTCTTGTGTGGACACTTCGTTGCATAGTGCCCGAATTCATGGTAATGAAAGTAGTTGGTTCTTAACAAGTTGTTATTCTTTCCCCCTTGACTCAAATATTATTTGGGTTGGTATTTCTTCAATTTCCCTTTCTTTTCCTTTACATCCAACGTACAATTCTCCTCATGCTCACCCTTGGAAGAGGTCTCATCTTTGGTGCTCCACCTTATCTCCTCCTGTACCAAATCGGACCACAAGCGTTCTCGTTCACCAAATCTTGGTAGTTGTGCTAGCTCATGGGAAGGCCTAGAAGGGCTATGCTCACCAAATCATCCTTTGTTACAATAACACCAAATTTACCAAGTTCATCACAACTCTGTGTGAACCTGCTCAGGTATAGTGGAATGGTCTTGTTCCTCTGCATCTTGATATTTCGAAGCTTTTCATCAAGTGTCATTTTCCTATCGTCACTACTATTTTGGAACAAATTTTTCAGTGCTTGCCATATTTCATACAAAGTATCTTTCCCATGTATGTTGCAGAAAATATGGTCTTGTACTCCCTCTAATATGATCCTCCTCGCCTTAGCAACACACTTCTTCCAATCTGCTAGATTCTGATCATCAACTATTGTTAGTTTTAGCATATCATTGTCAATGAATTCCTTCAACCCATTATCCTCTAGTACTACCTCCATGTGGTCCTTCTATGCAACATTATTCGAGCTTCCCTCAAGGGAATACTCCATCCTTAGTCCACTGAAATCCATCTTCTCAATCATGAAGAAAAACTACAACCTGATCTGTAACCTTGAATCTCCTGCAATGGAAACTTCAAAATCTTTTCTCTATAGTGATTCCATCTCTAATACCATGTAGAAATTAATGTATAGATTCAATACTGTCAGGCTAGGTAGTAACTCCACTAATTCAATTCCTATTATTCTTTCAGGTTGGTCTTTATTATATACATGAGGGAGACTGTTCACTTCATCTCCCGATGACTGTTCATATTTCTTATTATTTATTTACATCAATTGTATTTATTCCCCCAATCCTGATGATTAGGTGTCAACATCCCCCTTAATATAAAGGGATGTTGATGAGTCCAAGCATCATTTTGAATAATTCAAGCTTTTCTCTTCCAAGCGCATTGGTGAAGATGTCTGCAATTTTCTCATTAGTGGAACAATGATGGAGATGGATTGTCTTGGCCTCCACATGATGTCGAATCAGATGATATTTAGTACTAATGTGCTTCGTTCAATAATGGAACTTTGGGTTCTTGGCCAACTTTATTGTTGAGGTATTGTTAATCATGAGTGGATTTGATTGTACTTGTTTTACCTGCAAATCTTCTGGAATTTTCCTCAGCCACACAATTTCTTTTGTTGCCTCAGTTGCTACCACGTATTCCGCTTCTGTTGTGGAAACTTCTAGAACTGATTGTTTGTGTGATCTCCATGAGACAGCTCTTGATCCAAGACTCATAGCATATCCTGAAGTAGATACCCAATTTTCTTTGTCTCCATCGAAGTCTGAATCAGAGTATCCAATCAAACTGAATTCGTCCACCTGTGTATACTTGATTCCAAAGTCTTGAGTTCCCTTCCAATGTCCTTCACAAGGCTTTTGCATAAACTTGGAGAGGATTCCCACAACAAACGAAATGTCTGATCTGGTAGTAATTAGGTAGTTGAGACTTCCTACAAGCTGTCTATACTTTGTTGCATCCTCAAACTCTTTTCCTTCAATATATGTGAGCTTTAAGTTTTGTTCCATTGGAGTAGTAAGAGGATTGCATTCTTTCATGCCAAACTTGTTCAACAAATCTCCAATGTATTTCTTTTGAGAAAGAAATATGGACTTCGGATGTTGAGTTACTTCAATACTAAGACAGTAATGAACATATCCCAAGTCATTCATTTCAAAACCTTTCCCCAATTATTTCTTTATGGATGCAATGTATCTTTCATTGTTCCTTGTCATCAAAAGATCATCTACATATACCACAAGATAGACACTTATTTTGCCAACTTTCTTGACAAATAAAGTTGCATCATCAAGATCATAATGTTTGAAATTGAGTTTCAGAAGATGCTCAGTTAGTTTTTAATACCAAGCTTGTCGTGCTTGTTTGAGGCCATACAAGGCTTTCACAAGTTTTCATACTTTATGTTCATGTCCTTTCATAGAAAATCCTTCAGGTTGGGACATAAAAACATTCTCTTTTAGATCTTCATTCAAGAAAGCAGTTTTTACATCCATTTGATGGAATTTCCAACCATTCTGAGCTGCTAAGGCAAAGACTGTCCAGATGGTAGCCCATTTTACTATGGGGGCAAAAGTCTCCTCATAATCAACCCCTTCCTTCTGTGCAAAACCTTTTGCCACAAGCCTGGCTTTGTGCTTTGTTGGGTTGTGTTATATTCTTTCCACGACTAACCCACGTAGTGAACTGGGGGGTTAGAGGGGGGTCAGGGCCCCCCCTTCATTGCGCTGATTGCGCAGTGGGGGGCCCGACAGCCCCCCCATCCAGGGGTTTGAGGGGGGCAGGTAGATCCCCTCTACGGGGTCCAGGGCAGTGCCCTGGGAAATTTTTTTTTGGACCCTATATTAGGTTGGGTGAACCTACGTATGGTTTTTTGGTCCATGGTTTTGGACATGATGGTTTTCGGTCCATGGTATTGGATTCTTTGGCATGTATAAATATGTATTGTAACATTGAAACGAATATAATGAAAAATCATGCTAGTAGTCCCGGTTTTGGGATCCAGGGTAAAATCTCTGTGTATATGTGTTTTATGTGTTATGCTCTCACATTGTTTATTTTCTGTGTTTTAGAATTCATATGCAGGTAATTTCTGTATGGGGTTAAAACCTACATTTGGTATCAGAGTTGTTTTGGCTTCAAGGGGACACCTTTGTTGCTGAGGGGTTTCGCTTGGGCCTCTGGTAGACCTTGTTTAGTGGGAGATCTGCGAGATCAATTCTAGTGTTGAAAGAATATGGCGAGTAGCGGAAAGATAGAGATTGAGAAGTTTAATCGTCAAATTTTTGAGTTGTCGAAACTCAAGATGGAGGATATGTTGGTGGATAAAGATCAGTGCATCGTGGTAGATCCGGGTACTAAACCAACAGGAGTGACTGATGAAGAATGGAAGAAGTTGGATTGGAAGGCAAAGAGCACAATACGATTGTGTGTCTTAGATTCAGTATTGCTAAATGTATTAGGGAAAGCTACGATGAAGGCTTTGTGGGACAAGTTAGGGACTTTGTACAAATCTAAGTCTCTGGTGAATAAACTGTTCTTGAAGAAAAAGTTGTATAACCTGAGGATGAAAGATGGAGACTCGGTGATAGAGCATCTGAATGCATTTAATACTGTGGTAAGTCAGTTATCATCTGTTGATATTAAAATTTTAGATGAAGGTAAGTGCATCAGTTTGTTGTGTTCTCTACCAGATTCATGGGATAGTCTGGTTATTGCAATAGGTAGCAATGCAACTACTTTGCAGTTTGATTAAATAGTCTCAGCCTTGCTGACGGAGGAGATGAGATGGAAAAATATGGAGATCCAGAATGGTGATGCCTTGTCTATACGAGGATGGTACCAGAATAGAAAAAAAAAGTCATTGAGTGGGAGATCTAAATCTCCAGGAAAACCTGTAAAGGTGGTGTGCTAGAAATGTGGAAAGGAAGGGCACTTCAAAAGGGGCTGTAAATCTAAAACTCCTGATAAAGGAAAGGGATCTGATGATGCTCCTTCTGTAGAGGACAAAACTACGTCAAATGAAGGTGGGGATGTGTAGTTGGCCTCTTCAAGTACACATGTAGATCATGAGGCATCGTTGATTGACTTAGGTGCATCCTTTCACTTCACTCCCCATAGAGAGTGGTTCCGCGAGTATGAAAAATACGATGGTGGTTATGTCTTCTTAGGGGATGACAGGAAGGCTAGAATCGTTGGTCATGGAAAAGTAAAGTTGAAGTTGCAAGGTGGAAGGGTTAGAACACTTCCGGGTGATCTGCATATTTGTGCATTGGCCAGAAATCTGATTTATGTAATCAAATTTAATGATGCAGGTGTAAAGATAGTGTTCGAGAAAGATACCTGCAAGATGGTTCGGGGAGCACTGATATTGATGCGGGGAGCTAGGATTGGAACTTTGTACAAGCTACAAGGTAGCACTGTTGTTGATGGGTGCAATAGTTCTATGGTTCCTGAAAATGGAATAGAAAATCTAGTGGTCTCTGGAGAGAAGACCATGCTATGGCATCAAAGGCTTGGACATATTGGAGAGAAGGTCCTTTGAATACTTCATGGTAAAGGTATGGTAGAAGGTATGAGTAATAGCTCTCTGGATTTTGATTTCTGTGAAAATTGTGTATATGGGAAGCAGAATCGGGTGAGTTTCCCTCTGGTGGTAAGAGGACGAAACAAATATTAGAGCTTGTGCACAGTGATGTGTTTGGACCTGTGAAAGTTCCATCACTGGCTAAGTCTGTGTACTATGTATCATTTATAGATGACTTCTCAAGGAATACATGGATATATTTCCTTAAGAATGAATCTAAAGTCTTTGACAGGTTTAAAGAATTTAAGGCTCTGGTGGAAAATCAGACAGAGAAGAAGATAAAGGTATTGAGGACAGATAATGGTGGAGAATTCTGCAGCAAGGAATTTGAAGAATTTTGTAAGAAGTGTGGTATA
>APFE030542165.1:0-12074 GCA_000404065.3 Pinus taeda | reverse complement strand
GATTGTGTTCAAGTATGGGGTTAGTACAGGGAGCTATAAGGATAGACTGTGACAGCCAAAGTGCAATTTTTTGGCAAAGAACCCTCCTTACCATTCAAAGACAAATCACATTGATGTTCAGTATCACTTTGTGAGGGATATGATAGAAGACAAAAAGGTGTTGCTGGTAAAGGTGGACATTTTGAAGAATACTTCAGATGCATTGACAAAATATGTGAGCTCTGAGAAGTTCTCTTAGTGTAGAGAAACAATGGGCATTGCAAGGCTAGATAAATGACTAAGCTCTCATGTGGCCCCCTGTGGAAAGAAAACAACAAGTGGGAGAATGTTGGGTTGTGTTATATTCTTTCCATGATTAGTTGCCCTAGTTAACTAGGGGGTTAGAGGGGTGGGGCGGAGCCCCCCCTTCGTTACGCCGATTGCGCGGGGGGGGAGGGGGGCGAGTAGCCCCCCTCTACGGGGTCTGGGGCAACACCCCAGGGAAAAAAAATTGGACCTTATATTAGGTGGGCGAAACTACCTATGGTTTTTTGCATGATTTTCGCACATGGTTTTGGGTGCGATGGTTTTCTGTCCATGGTATTGGATGCTTTGGCATGTATGTATTTATGTATTGTAACATTGAAAGGAAAATAATGAAAAATCAAGTTGGTAGTCTCGGTTTCAGGATCCAGGGGAAATCTCAATGTATATTTGTTTTATGTGTTATTCTCTAACTATTGGTTATTTTCTGTTTTTAGAATTCGTATGCAATTAATTTCTGTACGAGGTTAAAACCTACAAAACCATGGTGACCATAGTCAAAGGATGCACCAACAAATCAGATCAATGACAACCTGATTATAGGTTTGATGCACAACTTTTGACAGTTTGAACCAAAATTGGATATAAGTTCATTTCCTTTTCAAACTTACATATAAGGTCATTGTCTTTTCTTCAACCCAGCTCAAGGCAAGTCCCCCTCAAGGCAGGGACTTCTTGTCGTACAACTTCCCTAGTTGTTATTAATAAACATATTGTACATTGTGAATACATGATAAATACTCTCCGCACCTATATAAAGAAATATATATAGAAAAAATAAAATATAAAAAATAATAAAAAATATATTATTAATTTGTGAACGCATCTTTTATTTATAAAGGTAATTAGAAGTGAATTACCTTGAAAGTGAGTAGAATTCAAGGTAACAATAAACAATTATAAAACAAAGGAAAGAAGAAATGGGAAAATGCTCGAAAAGGGATATAGGATGAAATTTTGTCTCTGAGACACATTTTAACTTTGTTATGTCATTTCTCTTTAGGCAGTGATATATAGTGACGATGCTCAACCATTACTTTGCTCATACAAACAAAATTTGGAAAAAAAAATAAAAATAAAAAAATTGAGGTAGTCTATAATGTTTACTTTATATTTAAATTGTTCGTACCAATAATTTTTATGACAAGTGGCCACCACCACCACCAAGGCACCAAAATCCAAGGTGATATGCCAGCTTCATAAATCTCCATTTTGATGTAAGATTCATAAAGTGATATGAAGATATTGGTCTATGATATGATAATTAATTAATTAAAGGTCGGTGGGGGCATTTGAATCCTTCTCATTAACTAGGCTTGCAAGTTGCAATTTCAATCCAATGATGGCGCCCACATGGCATACTGCTATTTGGTGTAAATTTACTAGCTTGAGCCTCCTTCAATTCAACATCAGGTGTAGTGATTACATAGTCAATTGGGAACCAACTGCAATATTATGTGCAACGATCTTAAAGATATGTAACTGCCATCCCATAATTTGCATAATCACGACATTGTGTTATTATAGCCATTGATGCCAACAAGTTTGCAATCCTTCCTTGAATGTAGGCTCTAATATTTGATGTGTTTGCTACATTTATTTCATACCATACTTGGCAAATTTTCTCCAATCAAAACAGTTTGATAACATTTCCATGATCTTACAAAGCATCAATTTCATGGAAATATTTTCAGGTGATCAATTTGGTGCAATTGCACTTTTGATTGGCTTCCATGTTCTCAAAATTAGTCTCATCATAATAACCATTGTAATCTCCAACAATTTGGTATAAAATAAGTGGTAATATCGGGTGGCTGCATGGAAAACGAAACATCATTTGTGGAGACAAAGTCTTATTCGATCTTGAGTCATCTTGCAATAACCTTAACCGAAATCCTTGTGATCTCATTAAGTTTTCTAAAATGAATTTGGTTTGTACAAATCTGCTAAAAATTGTTTTGCAACCTTGTTGTGAATTTGATCATATATTTTATCACCATGATTTCGAGAGTCAATCTCTGCCATTCTATTAAAAAGTAGTATATATTCCAACAAACATAGACACATTTCTTTAGTATCCTACCAATTTGGTGGTATCTCGCAATAACTACATGTTTAATGTCCCTAGACAATGCCACATTTTCCCACAAGAACATTAGAAAACAAAAAACTTTCCTTCACAAAACCTTCCATCAACACATTATATTTGTAAAAATGTTGTTCATCGTTCAAAACCTTTATTAATGTACAAAAGGTAATAAATAAAATATACTAAAATTCATAAATAATGTTCTTATTATTTACAATATATTTTAATAAATAGGATCAAAGTGAAATGGATTTACAATTTTTGTGGATAAAAGATTATTTTAGCATGACTTAAAGATAATTTTATGTTTAAGTTATATAAACAATTATATGTTCAATTTATATAAACATTTACATTTTAAGATTTTTTTGTAATATGTTTTATAAATAGTAGTTATATAGATATATAAATATATATATAGATATATATTATAAACATTAAGTCTTTTATGTTTAAGTTATATTAAACAATTATTTGTTTCAAATTTTATATAACATTTACATTTTAAGATTTTTTTTAATATATATATTATTATATTAATTTCATGTTTTCTTTGCGACTATTCTAATTTATTAGTAAAAAAGGTTTTATAGTTTTTGTACATTTTAATTATACTAACTTATTTATGTTCAACTATATTATAATATATATATACTATATATATTTTATATATTATATATATAATTTTTAATATTTATAGTACAGTAATTAATTATAAAATTTATTTTTTTACAACATGTCTTACATTATTTTTAAGAGGAGTGGAGGGCTTGGTGGCCGATGAAGACTAGATGAATTTAGAAATGGGCAACAAGATTGTTAAAACTTTAGTTTAGTGTGTATTTAGTCGATTAAATTTTTTATGGACGTATGAGAAACACTCAATTATTAAGTTTTTCAATTTTTTTGTTAAAATTTGGCTAATTATGATTCATTCATTTTATAAACTATTTATTATTCGCAAAAATTATATATATTCTTTTAAAATTTATGATTATAATTCTTTTAGAAAGTGAATAAACATAACCATTTATATCATAAATAAAAATTAAATTTATTCATTTTACAAAAACTGACTATCATATTGTAGTGTTGTTTGTAATGGGTATTCTGTCTATGTCTTTTATTTATAAAGGTAATTAGAAGTGAATTACCTTGAAAGTGATTAGAATTCAAGGTAACAATAAACAAATATAAAACAAAGGAACAAGAAATGGGAAAATGCTCAAAAAGGGATATAAGATGAAATTTTGTCTCTGAGACACATTTTAACTTTGTTATGTCACTTCTATTTAGGCATTGATATATAGCGACGCTGCTCGACCATTACTTTGTTCGTACAAACAAAATTCGGAAAAAAATTGAAGTAGTCTATAATGTTTACTTTAGATTTAAATTGTTCGTACTAATAATTTTTTGTGACAAGTGGCCACCACCGCCACCATGGCACCAAAATCCAAGGTGATATGTCAACTTCATAAATCTCCATTTTGATGTCAAATTCGTAAAGTGATATGAAGATATTGGCCTATGACATGATAATTAATTAATTAAAGGTTGGTGGGGGCATTTGAACCCTTCTCATTGACTAGGCCTGCAAGTTGCAATCTTTTCCATCCAATGATGGCACCCATATGGCATATTGCTATTTGGTGTAAATTTACTAGCTTGAGCCTCCTTCAATTCAATATTAGGTGTAATGATTACATAATCAATTGGGAGCCAATTGCAATATTATGTGCAACGATCTTAAAGATATGTAATTATCATCCCATAATTTGCATAATCATGACACTGTGTTATTATAGCCACTGATGCCAACAAGTTTGCAATCCTTCCTTGAATGTAGGCTCTAATATTTGATGTGTTTGTTGCATTTATTTCATACCATACTTGGCAAATTTTCTCCAATCAAAACAGTTTGATAACATTTCCATGATCTTACAAAGCATCAATTTCATGGAATTCTTTTCAGATGATCAATTTGGTGCAATTGCACTTTTGGTTGGCTTCCATGTTCTCAAAATTAGTCTCATCATACTAATCGTTGTAATCTCCAACAATTTGGTATAAAATAAGTGGCAATATGGGTGGCTGCATGGAAAATGAAACATCATTTGTGGAGACAAAGTCTTATTCGATCTTGAGTCATCTCGCAATAACCTTAACCGAAATCCTTGTGATCTCGTTAAGTTTTTTTTTAAATGAATTTGGTTTGCACAAATCTGCTAAAAATTGTTTTGCACCCTTGCTGTGAATTTGATCATATATTTTATCATCGTGATTCCAGGAGTCAATCTCTGCCATTCTATTAAAAAGTAGTATATCTTCCAGCAAACATAGACACATTTCTTTAGTATCCTACCAATTTGGTGGTATCTCACAATAACTACATGTTTAATATCCCTAGATAATGCCACATTTTCCCACGAGAAGATTAGAAAACAAGAAACTTTCCTTCACAAAACTTTCCATCAACACATTATATCTGTAAAAAATTTGTCCATCGTTCAAAACTTTTATTAATGTACAAAAGGTAATAAATAAAATATACTAAAATTCATAAATAATGTTCTTATCATTTACAATATATGTTAATAAATAAGATCAAAGTGAAATAGATTTACAATTTTTATGGATAAAAGACTATTCTAACAATTTTTATGGATAAAAGACTATTCTAACATGATTTAAAGATAAATTTATGTTTAAGTTATATAAACAATTATATGTTCAATTTATATAAACATTTACATTTTAAGATTTAAATATGTTTATTATATAAGTTTTATTTTTTTTTTATATTATATTATATTATTATATATATATATTTATATCTATATATAATTTAATTAATTTAATGTTTCTTAACTACTACAATTTTATTAGTAAAAGGTTTTTAATATTTATATGTGCATTTTAATTCATATAAAATTTATTTTTGTACCACAATATCTATGATATATTTATTAAAACTATTTTTATACATCTGTTAATTAATTTAAAATTTATTTCATATGTATATAATATTTTTTTAAGAGGAGATGAGTGGGTATGCCATGAAGAACCTAGATAATTTAGAAATGCGGGGCAACAAGATTTGTAAACTTGTTAGTTGTATTTAAGTGGATAATTTTTTATGAAGTTTTAGAAAACTCATTTATTTGTTTTATCAAATTTTTATTAAAATTTTCACTAATTTAATTTCAGTTCATTTAAAGAAACTATTATATTATCTTAGAAACAAATTGGTTTTATAAAAATTTTTTATTTTTATATTATATTTTTTTTGAAAAGCGAATAAACCATAACAGTTTATATCATAAACAAAAATTAAATTTATTCATTTTACAAAAACTGATTATCATATTGCAGTGTTGTTTATAATGGGTATTCTCTTTGCAGTTCCCACACATGGAAATTGGTTCAAAGACTAAGAGCAAGAAATTTAGACTTAGATTGATCCTACCCATATATTCAATTTCAACCCAAAATCCCCGTGCCACATTTTAAAGAGCTTTTGGTTCTTTACATAAAGAAAATCAAGGTGATATAAAATTGGGTGTGTAATATATTTAAAATTATCAATATTATACATATTTAAGAGATCTATATTACATTTTCATGTCTATGGAATTTTTTAGTTTTCTTTGTTCATATATATCATGAAATTATTATATGAACCTCACTTTTTCAAATTATATATGCACCTCATCTTTTCAAAGTATATATACACATTTCTACTTTTCTTTATTGTTTGGTAATTTTAGTTAACAAAACAAAATACATGATTTTTATGGATAATTTTATTTTATTTTAAAATGTAATTTTTTATAATTAAATATAGAGTTATGTTTTTTTATATAATTTATGCGATGGAAAAATCTCTCTGAGATAAAAAGAGTTGTGCTCTTGTCTCATCAATGGAAAGCAAGCTGGGCTAAGGTCATCATAACAACACAATAGTATATGTATTATGGTCATCATAACAACACAATAGTATATTATGGTCATCATAACAATACAATAATATATGTACCATTAGTATGCAATTTGAGTCATGTGATATTTACGTTTAGTGAACAATTTGAGAAGGGTGATTGTGAATTGGTATGTAATTTTTTTTTCCATTAATTGAGTGATCAATATTTACCATATCAATTCAATATATTTTATAAATTAATTTAAACTTTCCATAATAAGAGCCTTTTAATAAATAAAACACCCTTCACACAAAATCAAATCTAGATCATATAATATAAAATTATATAACTATAATGTTTATTTATATATAATTAATTTAAAATTTTTATTTTTACTAAAAACAAACAACATAATCTTACTTAAAAAAAAAACTACTTGATGCAATGTCAAAAAGCAAGGCTAGTGATATTGCTAACTGTGTGGCTGTTGTTGTAAATATATTACTTTCTTTTTGTTTATTTGTTTAAAATAAGGTGATATTTGTTTAAAATAAAGTGACGATTGAGATTGGAATCTTAGTTTTATTGTAAATAGATTACTTTTTTTTTGTTTATTTATTGTGTTTGAAATAAGATGAAGATTTGAATTGGAAAACATAATAGCATATTTACTATGGCAATACTTTTTTCCGGTATAATTAGGGTTATTTCTAATGTTGAATGGAAGAATGCACCACTTACTAGTAGAATGTTATTCCAAAGAGGCTCCATGTTGGATGGAAGAAAGTAAGATAACTTGGTTGAGCTTGGATGCTTTTGGGATGGTTTAATTTCCTTAAAGATGGCTCCTATCCTCCTCACTTCCTCATAGGATGCTATCACCAGGTGGCTCCATGTTGGATGGAAGAAAGTATGATACCTCCAGTGAGCTTGGATGTCTTTTGGAGTAGTTTAATTCCATTAAAGGTGGCTCCTATCCTCAACCCCTCCCATAAGATTGCCTCCTAAAACCCAATAAAAATTAAAACCCACACAAACCAACTAATTTTACATCTTACCAATTATTAATTTAAAAGTCTCTACCATTTATTTTGAATTTTTTTAATAAAAATTAATTACAATTAAACCCATTTTGTAAACTATCTTTAACTTACAATTTATCCGGGCCGCACATCGAGCAATTGATCCCATTCCGTATCATAAAAGCCGGCGAGAAATATCCTCCTTTTCTGCTCGCCCAGTTTTGGCGGATAGAGGCCAAATACAGTTTCATTCCATTCTTAGTCGTAGCCGAAAAATATCGTCATAGGAAATCAAAGAAACGTCATAAACTTTATGAGCGCCAGCAAATTTCCATGTCATACTAACTTTTCAATATTGACTTAGCAGGTTCAGCCAGGGAACAATTCCGTGTCGGAATTCTCCAGACAGGAACCCACTTCCCCATACAGTTTATATGTCAATATAAATCCATCGTTTACCGCCTTGGGAGATATGCAGGCGAGAGGAGGAGTCACGTGAGGTCAGGGAATACGAATGAAGCATTAGAAGCACTTGACGTAACTTTAATCTGGCGCCTCTCCCATTGGCATCCCTGGCCGGCAGTGGCCTCGATTTACATTCGCATTAATACTCATCTCCTCCTGCCCATTTTAATTTCTTGCCGCGTCCCCGTGCAGGACGATGCTTCGCTGTAATTTGACTTGGAAACCTTCCAATTCAACCATTAAATGCCGTCTGCCACCACGAATGCAGTAAAAATGAATCCCGCCATTCAGTTGTCGATGATCTCCATTTCTCTCCGTTGTTCTTAGAGGAGCTTTGTAATCCCTTATCGATATAGTCAAGATCATGGATTCTTTGGTTCTGTGTCCTCCATGAATTAAGAATCCTGAAATTCTGATTTAAATGACGTATTTTGACCGGTGCAATTGGAATTTAACTGTGACTTGCAGGAGGAGAACCAGCGGCAGCTGATTTACCTGAAGAAGTGCTTTACATTCTTGCGATTTGAAGCAAGTATTCACGTCTGAATTTTGATCGACAGTGGAAGGCATTTTCCTGCACAAAGATCATCCTTCTACTTTCAGTCAAGATGAATCCTGGGAAGCATTGGCCAAGTATGTTCATACTGAAGCCCTCAACATCACGGAATCAATGGCAAGAAACCTCAAATTCTTCCGTCGGTCAGAAGTCATCTTATGAAGGTCAGTATCCCTACAATTTCAACATCCTTTTACATCAAATTCCTTTTAACACGTTTAATATAGTTTCTTTTACTTTGTGTTGAAGTCCTGAATGTTTAGGTTAAATAGAATTTCAACCATTACAATGCTGGTTCGTCCTTACTGTTGTTGAAGTGTAATTATAATATGCATTGAATTATATTTTTCGACTGAATGTTAATGCATATGAATTTAATTTTTATAAAGAAATCTTGTAGGGTTCAAAGATACAGTTTACAGTCGAGTACGGGGCGATTTTTATACATGTGTGTCTCAATCTAGATTCAACGATCAAGATCCAGTAGTATAAAAATGTTTACAGATCAAAGAATTCGATTTCCATTATTTTTTTTGATAAATCTTAAATGATAAGGAATTTAATGTATTTCCTGTACAGATCCCTTTAAAGTTTTTGATAAATCTTAAATGATAATGAAATCTATATAATTTCTAAAAAAAATTCTTGTTGGAGTTAAATCTACAAATTCCAAAAATAACAAATAAGCTTAGGCGGTAAGAAATTTCATTTTGAGCTTGAAGGACTGGGAGTTTGAGTCTTGAGCAAAACCCTAGGGGCAGGCATCTTTATGTTATTCCAATATCAAAGTTTGAATAATTGAATTTAAATGTAATATTATTGCAACTTTAATCACAATATGCAGAGCAGAGCTCTGAGAGTTGAGATATTGTTCAGGTACATCATTACAAAGTGAAGAGGAAAGTCCGCCTGGACCAAAGCCACGATGGAATCCAAAACCAGAACAGATTCGGATCTTGGAAGCCGTATTCAATTCTGGCTTAGTGAACCCTCCCATAGATGAAATAAAAAGAATCACCACTCAATTACAAGAGTTCGGACAGGTTGGGGAGGCCAATGTCTTCTACTGGTTCCAGAATAGGAAGTCCAGAACCAAACAAAGGCTACGCCATCTTCAGGCTGCAGAGAAGTGTAAATCCAGCGCATCGAGGACAATCCCGAACGTTTCTAGCACCACATCTAATTCCTTACACAACAATGGCGAATCGTCCTCTTCTGCTGTGCCAGCGGCCTCATTTTACACGCAGCAGGACAACCAGTATAATCCTGTACCAGTGAACGAAGCAATGAATATTGATCAATCCAGTCACGTGCAAGCACCAGGACACGGTATATGCCCTGACACCACAGTTCAAGTTTACTGATTAATTTTCTTTCTTTATAAAAAATGCGAACATATATCCAATAAATCAAATTTAAATTGATAAAATACTTTATAATTTTATTATGCCTACACTTAAGCTGCCTGGGACTTAACTCAGGTATCTTCTGCATGAAATTTGAAACTCTTTTTTACAAGTTATTTTTGGGGAAAAGCTCTGAACAAAAGGTTAAAGTTGAAAGTCTATACTTTTCTGAGAAAAGTTCTGAACAAAAGCTTTTAAATGCCACCGAAAGCTTATATTTACAAGTTTAAATTGATAGTCCGATTATTCAACCATACACAGGTAGGTATGTTTATTGTATCATTGATTATAGTTTGAAGCATTCTAATTTTCAATATTTATTATGTGTGAAGATTTTAGTAGTTTGTTATATTATTTATATTGTTGAAATAGTTTTTATTGGAGATAAACTGAATTCAAAAATTTTAACCATCATCAGTGATCAAAGAAGCTATGGCTTTTAATGATGGAGTGCCTATGAAGAATAGACTCTAAACACAGTTGAACTCTCAAAAACTATTTCAACTATATCATTTTCTTCATTATAGAACTATTTCAACATTATCAATTTCTTCATTATAGATTGTGATATGCATTTTTGTTTAAGAAAATCTTTTTAGAAATTCGAGAAAAGTATTTTTTTTTTTAAACTCAATTTCTTTTAGATTCAAAGTCTTTTCAGTGATAATTATTTTTGTTGAATCTAGAATCATAAGAATTTTAACCATAAAACATACTATCTATCTGCAGAAAGCAATAACGATTCAATCTATGGTTGCTCGATAACTGTATTCATAAATGACATCCAATTTGAATTCCCAGTGGGACCTATAAACGTCAGGGCTGTCTTCGGAGAAAATGCAGTTTTGATTCATTCCTCTGGCCAGCCGGTGCCAGTGAATGAATGGGGATTTACCTTGCAAGGTTTGCTGCATGGAGCTATGTATTACTTGGTATGGCTAATTTTCGCACTGTTATATCTTGAGTTTAAATTATCAAATAGTTGAAGGTCAAATTCAAAATTTAACTTGCTGCAGGTTTACCTTTTTCTATTTATTGTTTTGCAGATATGAAGCGGTATTTACCCATCGTGGATCTGCTCTCTCAGTTCGATTTGGAATTGCACACTGTTGCTTTTCTGGGATATGTCAAATTCTGTGTTTGGCTCGAATGTGTGTCTGGATATTTGATATAATATGTGGCTTGATATTTAATATTCCTGTGACTCTGTCCAGCAAATTTGTTTATCTGGGACATGTCAAATTCTGTGTTAGGTTCTTATATCTGTGTCTTGTTATCTAATATTCCTGTGACAATGTCCAGCAAATTTGTTTATCTAGGACATGTCAAATTCTGTGTTAAGCTCCTATATCTGTGTCTTATATATAATATTGCAGTGACTCTGTCCAGCAAATTTGCTTGTCTCGGACATGTCAAATTCTGTTATGTCCAGTAAATTTGTTTATCTCGGACATGTCAAATTCTGTGTTAAGCTCCTATATCTGTGTCTTATATATAATATTGCTGTGACTGTGTGCAGCAAATTTGCTTATCTCGAACATGTCAAATTCTGTGTTAGGCTCCTATATCTGTGTATTGATATTTAATATTCCTGTGACTGCGTCCAGCAAATTTGCTTATCTCGGACATGTCAAATTCTGTGTTAGGTTGCTATATCGGTGTCCTGATATTTGATATAATGTGTGGCTTGATATTTAATATTCCTGTGATTGTGTCCAGCAAGACTTAAAACTTCTTATTTTTCATCGTGGTTTAGAGCTCAAGAGTCTAAACCGGGCTACTTCGTCATGTCCTCTATAGATTATCATTGCACTTCATTCCACACTACGTCGTCATGTCCTCTATAGATTACCATTGCACTTCATTCCACACTGATTAATATCGAAGATTGTTCTTATTGTATAAATTAACTACCTAGATTGTTCTGTGTTTGGTTTTTCGTGATAGAAAAAGTTGACTGAGATCGATAACCAATTTGACTGGATCTCTATCACCATAAAGCTTGGAAAATCGGCAATTATAGCTTCTCTGCGCGTAGCATTCCCAGAACATTGGCCATTCCAAAGGGCCGTATGCCGAAGTCATTGCCACGTTTATGGAGGCGATTTCTTTATTAAAAACACATTTAACATAAATGCGTAACATGACAATTTACTTTTCATATGAATCTTCATTACGCAGAACATGTTTTTTAGCTTTTTCAAATCGGTAATATAATGCTGGGATGATGTCATTGAAACAATTTTATAAATAAGTTGAAAGATGATCTAAATTTGAAAATTTAATTAATTAACTATAAAAGTAAATAAT
>APFE030542145.1:0-12581 GCA_000404065.3 Pinus taeda | reverse complement strand
ACCTATTTGGAGCAGCGAAACCCTAGAATCCAAAGCTCTAATACCAAATGTTATGAAACCAGCTCACAAAAAGATAGAAAATATAGATCAACGCCTTAGGAATAAGCCTCTTCGAGGGGGAAACCTCCTTTACATTACACAAATGAACAACTATTTGATGATTCAAATGACAAAACCTCCTTTCTATATATAGGAGTCTACGGGTCACAATATAATCAAGCTAACCTAACAATAATAATATAAAGGCACAAAAATAACAATAGAGGGATTCTATGGGGCACAATAATAACAATTGGGGACAATAGGAGCAATAATAACAATAAGGGATGCAACGAAAATAGTAATGGGGGGATCATTACTATTATAGGGACCTAACATAAGATCATCTCATCTTGTCTTTCGTATTTGATTTATTGTAAAAGGAGGTTCCCCCTTGAATTATATTGTACTCATTGACATTAAATAATTTTCAAGGCATTTGGATCATTATATTTGGTATTATAGCCTATAATTCTAGGGTTTTTCTCCTTCAATCAACACATCATAGAATTTTTCACTATAACCCATTTTGGGTAATTTTCAAAAAATGAAAATTTGTGGGAATTTCGGAGAAATAGTGAATTACATGGTATGAAAAATATAATTTTGGTTTTCTATAATTTTGGGGCTATAGCATATGGAAGTTAGGATTTGTGATCAGTATTTAAATCAGTCTCAAACAAGTCATCTTTTCATTTTCACTATAGTTTTTTGGGGAAGTTTCAAACACTGAAATTTTATGGATATCAAGGAGAAACATTATAGTATAGGTGGTTATTTTTGACTAATCCTCAAAATTAGTTTCAAAATATCCATCTTGGAATTTTCATTAGAATTTTTTATATGAAGTTTGAAACTCTCAAAATTTTCATAATTTGAAGGAAACATAGTGAATTATAAGTGGAAATTTTTCCAAATTTTGACTAATTATATTCTTTTTTATATATCTTGTGGAATTTGAAGTTTTTTACTCATCCTGAAATTAGTATTAAACAAGTCATCTTGGCAGTTTTACTATAACATTTCTTTATTGAAGTTTCATTCTATGAAATTTTTAGGAGTTTGAGAAATCATATCAAGGTGTTATAAGATAAAATTTTAGATTCATAAGGGCTCAAATTTTTGATATATATTAGGAAAACAATCAATGATCTAAAAAGTCTCCAAATTAAGGTCTTAACATTTTGTAACTTACAATTGGCATAACCTTTAATCGGATCCATTTTAGGGTGATTGATAATGGTGATGAAGAGGAATACCATTATTATTTTCTCATATGGAAAATGGTTTGGTAACAAATATTATTCTTAATATAAAACCAAACATGACATCTGAAGAAAGTGAAGATTTGGAATAGAAATTCTCCCAATTAAAGAACAATGTTGGTGAAATTGTTTGTAGAATGTTGAAACAAGTGGATTTATCATGTTCTTAAGAAATAGTTAGAATGGAAATGGAAAATATTATGGATTAAATAGAAAAGAATATGGATGAAAAAAAGGAAGAAATAAAATCCATAAAGTAATAAATACATACAATCGTCAAGGAAAAGATACAAAAGTCCATGAATTCCATGGAAGAATGTCTTTCAAATAGGCTTCCTAAAAGGGATATGGAAATACAAGGGAATCATGGAATTGAGGAGAACAATTGTGTTGGGACTTAATCACATATGGGGATTATTTTGTCACAATTCAAAAGCATAAATATTGAATCATAGAATCATGATCATTCATCACTTCAAGATACATAACATCAAAGGTTCAACTTGGCACCAAGAAATTACTTCATTTTGAAGATACATATGATAATGTTTGGTGTTAAAGATCCTATAACATGGATATTCTAGAAGTATAAATACTTTCATATACACTTAATGTCAACATTACAAAAGGCATCCTAGTATTTAGGATAAGATCAATTTGTCTAGTATCAAATACTTTGGGAAAGGAAAAAGGATTATATTGTATCTTGGTCTATTTTAATAGAGGAATTCATAACAATTATGGGGATATTAAGAGTGATACATGCTTTAGGTAATTTTTAAACAATTGGCTAAATTTTCTAATTACAAAGTAAATTCAACACTTCCAAAAGTTGAGTCTCAGTGTAACAAACATTTTAGAGGATAATTTGCTATACCTATTCAAGGGAAATTTAAAGGAAAAAACCAATAGAAAGCACGTATATTTGAACGTAAATACATAAATTATGATTTCAATATCCCAAAGAAATTTTAAAGAAAAAATATGGCTACTAGAAGAGTGGTCATTAACAACGATAGAGTACATCATGCTCCCTCTCATAACCTCACTCAACTAACAGGTTGACACCTTATCAAATAGAAAAAAGAAGAATAAAATATTTATGTTTCAATTATGAGATTAAGTATAGTATGGGGCATAATGTGGTGAGAATAGATTATTCAATATAAACTATTAATATGAAGAAGATCAAGAAATAGATTCATACAAGTTTTAAAGCTATATGAGATTAATCCAACAATATCTTGTCATGCATTCGTTGGCATCAATACTCCACAAACCATCAATATATAAGAATATATCAAAAATAAAAAGCTAACAATGTTGATTGATTAAATTAGTACACATAACTTCATCAATTACAAACTAGTGGAACAACTCAATTGTTTGGTATTTATAGCCCCATAATTTAAAGTAATGATTGCAGATTGAGGTACCATAAATTGTTCATGGAAGTTCAATAATAATAAGATTAATGCGAAGGATTATTTATTGGATAGTCTTGTAGAGGTAATTTAATTGATTAAATTCCGTAGCATAATTTATCAACCCGGGGGTCTGTTGACTTGCGAGGCACATGTGCACCATATGTGGTAGAGATAGGTTTCTAATTTAGAAAGATAAATCTTAATCTATTAAATGAAAAATGACAATTGACATAAAAATAAATCCATTCTAGAAAGAAATAAATCACACCACATACTTCCAGAAGTAAAAATCATTTGTGAGAATTGAAATCACACATTTGCAGAAACGAAATAACTAATCTAAGCACTCTTGTAGAATTTGAAATCATTAATCTAAAGCACTCTTGCATGAAATTTAAATCATTAATATACGCACACATTGTGAAAATTGAAACATACTTGCATGAATTGAAATGCTATGCTAAAACAAACTTATCGGATTACATCCTCACGTTACATCTCCTTCCATGATTCTAAATCTCTCCAATATTACAAGTTTCACATTACAAATTCTTCCTCCTTTCTTCCTCCCCTATGAAAGGAGAATGTTCTCTTATTTATACCAAAATTAAACAACTACCTCATTAATGGTGATCCACCATTCTATCCTTAGATCCATAAAAATCTCAACCAATTAGACACATATCCATGATTTTTCTCCATGATATGTTTGACTCCTATTCCAACTCTCCTTCCAAGCTTGAAGAGAATTCGAAATTGAACCTTGGAGGCCACCTAAGAGTGTCTTGGAAGCTTCCAAATAACCTACACATGTCACCAAACTCATTCCTCCTTTAGGTGTAAGTAGATAGATGTTATTTTTTAAAATTTCAATCATCAATTCACTTTAAATACTTGAAACTAATAACTTTGGAAAATACAAATATGAACTCATATGGTAATGAAAATGGAGGCTAATGTAATGACAAGGTGATGAAATGAGGTAATAAAGTAGGAATGAAGGTGAAAGTGTATGATATTGTGATGACATTTTGGAGACCCAGCATACCCCCCAACTAAAGTAATTGCATGTCCTCATGCATTATATTGCGTTGAACATGATTTGATCTTTTGAATTTTCTTGCTTCTATATGAACTTTGGTTG
This sequence comes from Pinus taeda, assembly GCA_000404065.3. Lineage (NCBI taxonomy): Eukaryota > Viridiplantae > Streptophyta > Pinopsida > Pinales > Pinaceae > Pinus > Pinus taeda. Next base: position 8,706 of record APFE030542145.1, on the reverse strand, counting down.
ACGTTGATTCCTATTTCTACTTTTCATAATATTTTGATAACTCTTTTCTGGTTGCAAAGTGTTCGTTTGAACAACATTTGATTGCAACATATTTCTTTGGTTGGTTCTTCTGTGGCAACCAAATTTTATTAGTATTGGTTCTTGCATATTAATACTTTTCTGATTTTCATGTTGCATAAAAATACTTTTGAAATCATTTAATCAACCATCTAATGTGCTCATTCTTTGATCATCATTTGAAAAACATATTAATTTTTGAATCATAATGCAATAGTAGTTGTTTGGAAGAGTATGTTGGTTAGGATGACATGTGATATAAAAGGTGATGAAATATGAATGTGATATAAGGTATGAACATGAATTGGTATCCGCTCACCCCAGCTAAAGGTATTTTTAGTATTTATGAAATGATAAAGGGAATATGATGAAGAATTTTCCAAAAATTATAATTTTAGTATTAAAGGAATTATATGATAAAAATCTAGGAAAGAACATACCTTCACTTACCCAAGAAGTGGACAAATTGTGAAAAGTGGTGCCTACTCTTGGATCATGGAATAGAATATAGAATTTCTTCTGCTTCTTGGTTTCATAGTTGGTGGATAAAGTCATGAAAGTGGAACCTTTATTTCTGATGCTAAATCTATTGTATCCACTACAAAATGTTGAAGTGATATAGTCTTCACCTACTACAAAACTCGATGGTAAAATTCTAGTCATGCAAATAAATGTCTTGTTGTCAAGCATGAAGAGAAGTCATTGGATTACCATCCATTGATGAACTTCATTAACCAATGTGAGGCAAACTCACCATTAATGTCAATGAGTGCCAAGGTACCTAAGTACATATTGTGAAGTGAAAATAGATGAGCTGATATTGAGCCACTTGCAAGATCCAATGATCAAGGGACATTGATGTATGCCCATGATTGTCACCGAGCGAACTTGTCATTAAGGCATACAAGCCTCAAGGTAATAATAAGGACTTTAGCCTTGATCCCAGATAATTTGTTGATGTCGATAGGCCAAGAATTGTTAGAAGGGAGGCCTTAACGAATCCTCCATCATCTAATGTGAGCATAAAACGATAATTTTGAAGGACTATGGATGAAATTTTTTGTAGTGGATCATGGTTTATTGGAAAAAATGAAAAGGTAAATGGAATGAATCATCTTTGTAAGGGATCTGAATGGTTTTATTTTTCGGTTATAGGTTAATGAAAGTGAGGCAAGAAAGTATAATGACTATGAAGAAAAATAAGATGAAGATTTATTGATTGAATGAGTAGGAATGCGATGGTAGCACTGGTATCTGAGAGGATTTCAAATGGTGATGGATCTTATTTGACATTATTTATCCAAAATCATGTGCTCATGCTTGGATATTTCATCTTTGATGTTACTCTGGTCACGTTCTTTTGAAAGAAATGTGGTCTTTGTGAGAGAATGTTTTCTTATGTTTATCTATTTTATCTTCCTTGAATCTGCAAAAAAAACTTTGTACTTTTTCTGCAATGAAATCTAATATTATCAAAAGATATAGGTGATCAATCTCTCTACTTATGACATTTACAAAAAAAAAACTGAGAATTGGTACTAATAAAACAAATTCAAGAAAAAAAATTAAATGAATTTTCACATGTTTCAAAACTACTATCTTCGTTTACCTATCATATCTTGTTGGAAATTTCTCCATTCTTTTATTGTTTCAAATTCTTATGAAATATTTCTCATCGTGTAGATATCATCAATATCTATCCATCAACATTTGAATTGTCAAAAACCAATGTCATATGAGAAAGTTACACTTATTTGAAATTTTTGTGAAATAGTGAAAATGTGCGAGTGTGACAGGGTAACCTGATGCTCGTGTGAAACATCAAGTAGAAAGAGGGGATGTTAATCATGAGTTTATGATTAGAATGCATTATTGACAAATAAATCATTGAGTTGAATACAAAGCTGCAGAATTGTTTTTCATCTACAAAACGTGCATAGTTTTTGTAGCTAAAATCATGAATAGACAGTTAAGTACACACAACTATGCATTTTTCTCATGAACAAATAATCAATCCATTCTTCAAATTAAGTAGTACCTATTTCATAAAGCTAGAAAATGCCCTATTTATTTTATTGATTATTTACTAGAAAATGACTAACGAAATAGAGAAAGTTGTATTGAATTTTTTTATTAGTAAAAATGCAAGGAATTTCTGATCTTCTTATTTACCTGTAAAATTTATTTGGCTGATCAATGGTAGAGAGACTTTTTTTATGTTCCATTTCTTCATGTATAGTTGTTCTATCAAGTCCTCTTATACTAGATCACCCATTAACAATGAGTTAGACTCTCTATGAATCTTTGTTTCAAAAGCATCATTTTGTTGCACAGCTATAATCAAAGTCAATGCAACTACAAGATTTGGTGTGAATAAGTCATGTATTTGTGGGAAAATGGCTTGCAAGATTATATTTCTTCCCTTCACTGGATTGTATTTGAAGCGCACCCAAATTTTTTTAAATTACCCAATTACTTCCTCTGAGATGTCACTTTCTTACTTGAGCTCATTAGTCTTTGCTATATGGTTTGCAAGCAATACTAGTTCAAGGTCACATCGAACATCCTTTTACAAGGGTTGTCATTTTGCAAAAAAAAAAAAAAAAAATGTCAGCTACAATAACATCATCATTAGCTTTCACAAAATCGACAAGATCATTTTTCAAGCATAGAGTGATGTACTGAATCATCAAGAACTTGTATATTTTCTTGGATTTTGATCTCTTTGATAATCATTCCAGACTTTTCTATCCTCAACATGCATCTATTCTCGGTGTTGGTTTCCTTAGATGTGTTTCTTGTTTCTTGTATATATCCAACATGAATGAACTGAATATGTCTTGCTATTTAGACCTTCAAATTAACCTTCTTATTTCTATCAGCCGAATATTCGTGTCCCATTGGAATCTTAGTGGTCAAGAGGAAAAAAATCAAATATGACCTGAATACAAAGCTCTTGAGAAAGTGATCCACCATTTCAGAACTATCAACAGTCAGAAAGAAACCAAAAAGCATTCCTTCACATCTACAGAAAATGTTATGCTAAGATGATTTAGACAGATATTATGAAGAAGTTACAACCTCTACACAATGTTTAGTACAATTTGTAAAGCTTCCATGCTCACATCTCCATAAATTTTGTTTTATTGGCCCAGAGCCTCTTAAAACCCATGCATGACTTGCAACAATGTCCAAGGTCATCCTTTTATTAGGATCCTTACAGAGAAACCCTTCAAGTAAGTGTGCAAGTTCAGAATCCATACCCTTAGGAATGATTAATTCATTGTTGACTATCTTATCATAAGTATCTTGCAATGTTTCATAGATAAAAGGATACTAACCCAACACTAGACAGTAAAGTGTCACACCCAATGCCTAGATATTTGTAGCTTTATGATGGTATGTCAAGCCACTTCAAGGGACTGTTATTGTGTATGGTTTTGTATCCAAGCTTGGTGTGAGCTCCTTCTCCTGCCAGTGCCTTAACAAAGTGCGCATGCACTACCTTCCGTCTATAAAGAACCCACTTCTCCTTGATGGATGTGTTCCTGCTATGTTTGTATGCTTTGAGCACCACACCATGAGCCAGGAAAGTTACGTCATAAAAATTTGGCAGGTTTCTATAAGGAGGTGCTCTTCATAATGCTCGTGTTGACCAGATAGAGAATAGATGGCAAGGAAACTGCATGTAATGATTCTTGAAATGGTAATAGTTTTCCACTTTTCTATTTTATACAAATCATCATGCCCCACTGAAGAAAAAGAACATTTGGAGGAGGCAGAACTAAAATTGACAGAAGGTGTGAACCTTGTCCTGAGAATAGTTGGAGACAATCGAGATCTCACGGCCTGTGCCATTGCAAAATGTTCGACCATTTTTTGTCATAAACACTTTTGAAATTCAAACGATATTCAATTACCTCTAAGTGCCCTAGCCAATTCTTCTTTGCACTGGACGGGATCCAAAACAGGAAAAATGGCTTTGTATCAGTAAAAGAAACATAAGAGGGAGTCATTCCATTACCTTGGTTATTGGGAATTATTTCTACTCTTTCATGTTGCCAGACACACACGCAACTGTAGGTTGTCCCCGGTTCGATTCCAATCGCCTTCTCTTTGGTACTAGCCATCGTTAGAATTTGCGATTACATCTCTGACTGGCAATCTGGAATCAAGCGAAGTATTTCGAATAGGGGATTGAAAGGAATTGATATATGTCTATGATTGATGCATTGTGCTTTATCTCTTGGCTTGCTTTGCGGAACTTGTTTGGTCAATTTAGTGTTGTCTAAATTGCTATCATAAATTGTCAACCCGGGGCTCGTAAGCTGATGAAGTGAAGTGTACAATATATACTTAAGCAGCCTTTTCTAGTTCTTTTTGTCGTTTTTAGTTTATGTCTAACTTATCTTCCTAATGTGATGTGATGAGGTTATAAACAAGTGAGTGAATGTGTGTGTATGTGGTGATTTCTAAATGCTTTTTTAATTTTAAAGAGAAAACTTGAACAATAACTTGAAATGGAATTAAAGCTTCGAATGAAATAAAGCATCAAACAAAAAGACCAATGGCACTAGTCCAATACCTTTACTGCTGATAAGAATGAAAATGACATCTATATTAACTCAGCTGAAAGCAAGAACACTACTCTAACTCCTCTATTGAATCTAAAGCAATGCAAAAATTAAGTGACAAATCACACTACTTAATTCTCCCTTAACATTCTGCCTTTAGCTAAATTGATCATGTGAAAAAGAGTTAGGAGTGAATTAGCAATATGAGTCTAAAACTAAATAAACCAAGCTACAATTAAATGATATTTTGGTCCCATAAAAGTTAATGAATTATGATAAAAAGAACCATCAAGAGATTAGCAACTTGACAAAACTTGATAAAGTAAACTAAGCAAGGAAACTAACTAAGCAAGGAAACTAATGAAAATCAAAGCAAAAGTCAGCAGTTTAGATAAGACAACTTCAGATGCCACTAGTGTTAAAAAGAAGGAAAAACACACTGTCCCGGGCTCCTAACAAAGTTGTAAAAACACACACTGATCAGTCATGAAAAGTACAGAAACATAAAGCAGCATAATTCAAAATTGTACATTAATATACATGGTGAATTAAAGAAAAAAGAATGTAGGAAAGTAAATTTAAAAGCTACTGTAGAATGGTTGTAGTAGACAGGGGCCCTCCATCCACTTCAACCAATTAAAAGATCAGCTACGCAGGCAGAAACAGAACTGTCTTCTTGGAATTAAATCAACACATAATAAAACACAGTGGAGAGCGTAAACGCTATACAAAAGTGTCTTTAAAACAGAGTTTACAGCAGCAAAAGATTTACTTCCAAAAGATAACTACTCAGCGTGTAGAAATGCTTTATTTATAGCAAGAACATCAACTGTTATGTGCGTAAACTAAGCTAACTAATAGCTCGGAAAAAGACACGTTCAGCAGCACCGTGCGCGGATTTAGGGAACGATCATCATGGTTTAATAAATCCACTGTTGGATTCTTGTCCCCTGCAGTCTTCGTGGCTAAAGAAGAGGCCAGTTGTGACTTACATGTCCCAACTGAACACGCAGAGCCGTGCCACCATTTGCAACCTTGCCATTTGACCAGAGCTACCTCCATGTTGACCAGGGGTGTAGACGGCCAGTTTGGCTGAGCTGACAGCAGACGCACCATGTACACAGTCATACAAACTTGCCCATGTGGCTCTTTTCTCTAGAGGACACCTGGATCATAGCAAACAAGAAATGGCTGCGGAATCTGGGATTGACTGCGGAATCAGAGACCGGCTGCAGAAATCCTGCATCAGCTGTGGAATTGCAGCACTTGAACCAAAAATCTAAACCAACAGTCAATCATTAGCAAAATTAGCAAATCATGTTAAAAATTCCTATAATGCAATGAATTGAACAAGTTCATGAAGGAAATGATGACAAAAGAAGGAAATGAGTAGGAAAAGGCTGTTGGGAGGATGGGTAAATGAGTGCAGGTTTGAGGCTCAACATACCCCCACTGTGAAGGTGTTGCATGTCCTCATGCAACCAAAACTTTGTCATGATTTTTCAGTTCATATGCTCAGATGCCTCTACCAAGACATCCAACCTTCTTCTTTTTCTTCTTAGTGCCAAATTTCTTCTTGGTTTTCTAACCAAACACCTAAACTTCAAGTTAATAGGGGTCGTGCTCAATTTCTTGCATTTCTTCTTCAATTTCCTATTCTTTTTCTGCCAAAGACCCAAGTGAAGCATTGTGTTGTCGTGGACAATTTTTTCCAGCTTGCTTTGTTCTTTCAATGCTTCATTCTCCTGCTTAATGTGCCGGTTCAAGACTTCCAGCTCAAATACCTCTTGTTTTAAAGATTTGACCTGTTCATCATGAGGTACTATAGTGCTTGGAACGGCAGTAGATTTCTCTAAAATCTCCAAGTAATCATATGCCTTTTGCTGGTCAGGGTCTATGTCAGGTGTTTGTCTTGGTCTAAATTCAAATTCGTGAAAACTGCTTTCTCTTTCTTGCTGGAAGGGACTTTCCTCTCGTGGAGGACTGTGCTCAATATCTAGCTGAATTGGAGTCTTTTCAGGTGTGCCCAAATCAACAAAATGGGATTGTTTTCCTTTGGTCACACTCATTTTTCCCTTCAGCCTACTGCTTCTTCTCACTTGTACATTAGTGCTCTTTTGCTGGGCACTATGTTTCTCTTTCTGTTTTCTCTTTAAGAGGGCAGTGGCTCGAAGTTGTACTAATCTATCAGCTAGTGTTTGGGATTCTTCTTCAATTGAGGGCTCAGGTCAAGGAAATTACTCTTGCACAATGGCTTTCCCTTTATCCCCCTTTTGTCTTTTAGTTTTGTCTCCCTTTTCCCTTTCTTCTCGGGCAATTTCTTAGGCAGTTTCTTGAGCAGTTTCTTAGCAGTCTTTTGGGCAGTTTCTTCAATTTCTACAGCAGTTTCCTGGGCAGTAATTTCTTTCTCTCTTCTCCTACTTTTCTTTGGTATCCTAGGAGAGCTGCTAGAGGCTTCAGCTACCTCTTGAAAATGGTTTCTAACTAGAAACTTCTCCCATGTATCATTTTTAGTTTTCAACTGCTCCTCAATTAAAATTCTAATGAGTCCATGGTGATACAAGTGGGGTTCAATGTTTCCCACATGTTTCTGAATAGTGGCACTCATCTTCTTTAGACTAGCTAACAAGAAACAAGGTAGGTTGATAGCACGGTCATCCATAAAGTGCATCATGATTCTTGCATGGTATACATACATGACACCGAAACGGCCTTCACATGTTAAAAATTTTTGAACAAGCAACAGTAATGAAGTCCATTCTTCTTTAATGACACGTACAGGGATTCCCTTAGTGAAAATGGAGGTATCCATACCTGGATTCTTGAGCATATTTCTCCACTCTTGATCTTCAACTGTTTTGTTTTTGAACCAGCGTTCTCCTTTTTGAGGCAAATCGGTTGTTGTGGCCAAGGTGTTCTCTGTTATGGTGAACTACAGGTCTCCTACCTCCACGGTTTTCCCATCAAATGACTGGGAAAATGCCTTTGTCACCTCTTTATTATACCCGTTAAATTTTTGAATGAACTTCAACCATTCGGCTCTCTGCAGTGCTTCTTTTACCTGTGGGTAACCCTCTAAAAATTTCGAACCCTCTGGTTCTACTCTTAAGAATTTCCCCATTTTCAGCTCTCATTTTTACTTGAAGCTCTGACAGTGGGATATGGACGCTTGAGGAGAATGCTCACGGGAAAACAGGGGAATTACGGTTGTAACAGAGTAACCGTAAACAATATGATGCAGAACTTGTGATCGGGGTTTTGAACAGTGTGGTGAGGAAAAAACAAAGAGGGATTTACAGTAAAAAAGAGAGTGGTGTATGAAAACGAGAATGGAAACGGTGGTATGAGAATACGGCAATGAGTTTATGCATGCGGGTGCAACGACCAAATTCGTAAGCGCCGGGTGGCTACGTATACTTGGTTGCAGAAATGATCATATGTAGAGTCGTAGTACACTGGTATACGTCACTGAGGTACGAGTCGTTAATGGAAGAGCAGCTCGTATCAAGTTCAAATCAATAGCAATTAGGAGACCGTTAGGAGGGTGATGAGGTGGATTAGGCATGATCGTGGACGAGGAGTGGGATAATCTTGTCAATCATTGCATTAAGTGACTCCTACCACAATTTGAAAAACATGCATAAATGACATTAAACTAATAGTTAAAAATTTGGAACATACCTTTATACGTTTTCATTTGATCCCTTTGTTGATTATGGTGGCTAACTTTTGATTACTTTCTGGCCTTGTAGGTGCTATGTATCCTTGCTTCCCTTTGATGATGATACCTCTGACTGTAAATTTTCCTTTTTGAAACAGAATTGCTTTGATTGCAGAGGCAGAGTGTATTAGCTGTGGAAACTTGGTATGAGCTGCGGAATCTGCAACAACACTTTTCTGCCTGCACAAAGATGATTAGAACAAATTATCTGAATGGAATAGTCCTGAGAGGGACTTTATTGGTGGAAATGAGATGGAATGAACTAGAAGAAAAATGAAGTGGAATGAAAAATATGGAGTGAAGCGAAATGGAATGAAGATGGAATGATGATGGAAAGAGAGAGATTTTTTTTTT
>APFE030542144.1:11465-51928 GCA_000404065.3 Pinus taeda | reverse complement strand
TCTCTCTCTCTCTCTCTCTCTCTCTCTCTCTCAGGAAAATGGATTTGTACTGAAGGGAAGGGTGAAGGGTTTTGTCTCCCAAAAGGGTTTTCCTCTCTCTCTCTCTCTCTCTCTCTCTCTGTCTCTCTCTCTCTAGAAAATGGATTTGTACTGAAGGGAAGGATGAAGGGTTTTGTCTCCCAGAAGGGTTTTCCTTTGGAGATTATGTTCTTAATGGTTTGTTGTTTATTTCATTTATTTGGAACTATTGTATTTTATTTCTTTTCTTATTCTTCAATTACATATTAGGGTAGGAAAAAAATTTCATACATTTGCTTCCATTCATTTAATACTAGATCCATAACACCTTACGTAAAAGGTGTTAAGGATACTAATTTTTTTGATCTAATATTGTTTTGATTGGGAACTTGTGTAAAATCGAAACTCATTCATGAATGTGGTAATCTTGGAAATAACATAAATTATGAGTGAACTTAAAGCATTTTCCTTTGGCATGGAACATGCATTAGAATGATCGATTTGTGGGTAAATGGAAGTAATACTACTTGGATTCTAGGACATGTTCATTGCTTGACATGGCTCACTGTGTTTCGAGGAGGGAAGGATGTGGGTAAAGAAGAAAGTAAATGTTTCTTACATTATTTGTTAAAGTATAATGTAAATGTGAATGCATTTGGAGAAAGAACAGTGTTAGTAATGAATTAGGTTGGGTTTCATAACAACACATTCATAGGCATACAACTATAAGTCATTTTAAATGTATTGGATTTTATCACATATATAAATGGGTGTTATTAGCTCTTTTGTCACCCTTAGGGTTGGGAAAGAATCTATATCTAACTGAAATTAGTTGAGGTTGAGATGCCACTCCCATATCCTAGAAAAGATTCACTTTTAAGCTTCATCACTCCCCATCCTCAAAAAACTTGTGTTGAATCACTCTCTACCGATTACAATTGGGCAACCCAACTCTTCCCATAACAAGTTTTTTTAGCAAAAGAGGTGATGAAGGGTAAAATATTTTGGAATTGTGTTTCTTGAGATGATAAAATTGAACTATAATTATATGTCATAGAAATAGATGAATAATATCGTAACTTCTCTTAGTTTGAGGTTTCCAAATTCATCCTTTCATGTCTATGAGAATCCTATAAAATGAGACCATTTAAGGGAGGAGAGGTGGACAAAAAAATATAGACTAGATTACCATTATGTTGTTGTAATTCTCAGGACCACTTCTCTATATCTCTATGATGAACCCGACTATAGAAATTAACTGAAGGATGATAAGAAGCTAACGAATATTGGAAGGACTCATATAACACCAAGATTTATGTAAACCATTCATTTCTTAATGAATATTTCTTCTCAATCTTTATCTCTCGGTGTATGATTCAATGAGATTTAAGTATTTTCTAATCAGATCCTTCTCTAATGCTAACATATTGTTGCTTGGAAAGAGGAATTTTCCATTCTTTTCGGTGACGTGTGTAGGATACTAAGGTGCAAAATGAAAATAGTATATCTATGAGCTAAGGTGAGACATTTTGAAGATGGTATAGTCAAATATTACCTTAGAAAGTTAAGGACCAAAGGTACACACTACCATTCTTCTCTTTTCATTTATAAAATGCATCTTGTTTAGTAGATTTGTGAGAATAGTTTACGCTGTTTACCACATTGTCTAGCATATACAAGGGAAATACCTATGGAGCAACAATTGGGAAAATAAAAATGTTGACTCCATTCAGGATAAATATTTTGTTTCTCCTTTCTCTTGTTTGATTTCTTAGCTTTATTTATATCCTTGGATCTCTGTGGTGTTTTCTCTCTTGTTTATGCTTTTTTAAGGAAAAATCCACCTTTGATTCTTCAGGTGTCAGCTTTAGTTTTTAAGTAATCTTGCTCAAGAGTTGTGGATAGATCAATTTCTCTATATTCATCAATCTCTCCACTCACAGCAAGGGTGATAAGCATCTTCTAGTTGGGATTTTCTTCTTCATTGGAGTGATGAATATCATAGATGTCATTGAGTTCTAAGTTTTCTATTCTTATTTTGAGCCTTTTTTATGTTTTCTCAGTGTTATATAGTTATGTCTCTCTTGAATTAGTTACAAACCCCCCATTCATCATTATATCTAATCATTTGGAGTATATTAGGGTTTTTTTTTTCTTTCTTCTATAGGCTTGTTTACCTTTGATGCCTTAGTGAAGTTTTCATGATAGGTGATCCAAATAGGATCTTAGGTATCTAAAACTTGATCTTGTTGTTTGATTAGTATATTTTTCTTGTTTTCTAATAAATCTTAAGAAAATTTAAATTTGTTTCACAGGTTTTTTTCTTTATAAGTTTGGGTCTTTTTTCTCTCTAGAAGCATTAAGGAATTTGGATTATTTGGATACCCTCACTATATTCTAAATTCCAACTTCCTTTTCCTCTTATTCTTTTACCCCCTTTTCCACATTTCTTCTCTTATTAAATCTCTAATTTTGTTTTTTGAGTGCTTATGGATGAAATTTAGATTTAATGATGTTAGATTCAAAAGAAGGAAATAGTGATTAGCCTCTTATGAATATTTGTATCAATTGAATAATTATTGAGAAAGTTTGAGATGTACTTTTCCTCTTAGAGAATGAAAATGATTTCTATTCATTTCCCTTAACTATTTTGATTGAATCAAAGAGAAAGCGCATAACTCATATAGTGTTCCTTTTAGGGATTCTGTGGAGTGTTAAAAAGGCCATCAAAATAATACTATGTTCCCTTTGAGTATTAACAAACATCTAAAATCTAAGTGGTAATAAAAATTATTTAGACATTTTTGGTTATACCAAACCAAAATAGGGTGTACCCTTGGAGTATGATTGAAGAGTAAATTCTTCAAGGCCACAAAATTGAAATTAGAAGATTACTAGAGAGTGAAAAAATCCACTATCATATATACTATTATTGGGAATCTTCTCTGAGAGTTGCTTTAAGCAGAAGGTCTTATTTGGGGCAAGATGGAGAGATATACCCCCTTTATTTCCATTTCTATGCTTAATGGATTATGCATGTTCAAGGATCCCTTGAGGGTATCATGTTCATTGACTAAAATCCCTCGTAGAGGTTTCAGGACTAGTTTCTCTAAATGCAAATATGGTCCCTAATATTGGAGCCCAGGTGTGATTTAAGGCACATAAGAATGAATTCAGGTTAATTAGAAGATAAAATGTAAATTGTACATTTAATTGTAAATAAAACAATATTAAATTCAAATAGCATCGAATATGAATTTATAATGGAGGGAAAATAGTTAATGATATTTTCATTAAAGTATTCCCCTCTCATGATTATAAAAGAATCTAGGGTTAGGTTTTCTGAAGAGGATGTGATGATATTTCGAGTTTGTCTCTAGATATTTTCATTAAAGTATTCCCCTGTCATTATTATAAAAGAATCTAGGGTTAGTGTTCTGAAGAGGATGTGATGAGATTTTGAGTTTGTCTCTTTGCTAGAGTACTGCTTAGGGATTTGAGGTTGTGTGAGAAAAGCTTGGAAGGTAGTGCAACCTCCATAATGTCATGGTAGGGAGGGCTACCTGTTACGTAAATTCTTACATCATTTAGTGAAATGAGGAATCTGGATTCCAGTTAGTCTCTTTTATTTCCAACAATTTCTCTATGTTTGCAACAACTTCTTTTGTAGTTCAATGTCCTTTAATTGCAACAGCCTCTCTTTCACGGCAGTAATGGTGTTACATGTGGGTAGTTTTTTGGTTTAATTTGTTGTATAGTTTAACTTATTGTTAGTAGATGCTTTTATACATATATTTTTGTATTTTTGTTCTTTTATTGACTATCATGGCCAGAGGGTTGTTAAAAATTTGCATCAACTTGGAAAATCTTGGTTCCCCTCTTTAGCAAGGGGTCAACAGTGGTGGAGGGAAGCTCAGGTGGTTGAACTTGTGGTCAGATGGAGGCTATAGGTGGCTTCAGGAAGAACCCAAAACCATTGACTTCTTGGCTAGAATTTTACTGGGTTCTTTGTGTTCGATGTTGAAACCACACTCAAGTCTGGATATATTTTTGAAAGTGGCTCAAATATATTCATGCGACAATAATCATCAAGGATTTATGTTATTAGAAACAAATCAAGCTCTTGCAAGTCTTCCAACAATAAATTCTTTACGGGACTTCAAGGTCGAGATTTCCTACGAAGATGGGATTGGTAAGTGAATCTCAGAGGAGGAGGTCGTTTTGTTCCTCCATTCCCACTCGATGAACAAATAAGATGGACGCATGCATTGTATAACCCATTCTTCTACTCACAAAACCTACATTCATAGTCATCTGTAGAAAGTGGTTTACGACCTCACATGTTTCTACATCTTGATGGTAAGAAGACTTCAACCACTTGGACTTCGATAGAGCAAAAGAGCCAGGTGTTGATATCACTGATACAAAGCACTTTATTACTAGGAATAAGGTGGAATGGATGTGATGACCAGGGAGACAAGCATTGTGCATGGAAGAGGAGTGATTTCGTTTACGCTCTTCTGTCTGCTCAAGAAGATGCTCTGTGGGTGCATGGACACTCATCCCATGAGACTGCCCAGTGACAAGGAGTGTGAGGTATTAGTCATTCCCTCCACAGGACCGCGCAAAGGCTCGACAGCTCGAAGGTGGAGCCAGCCATGCATGGTTTGAGAAAATAAAAATTGCGCTAATAAGTCAACATTTGGTAGGGATTCTTCAGATCTGCGGTGGTCGTATTAATGGAGGAAAGGATGATAGGGAGTTATGTTATTAACAAATCATGCAGAGTCTATCGTCCCAGTCAAGTCTTTCCAGTTTTTAGGCAGCATTTTAAGACGCGGACCATATTGCTAGAACATTTGTCGAAGAATGGCATTCAAAGGGCATCCAACGGGCTCATTTTTTGTTTTTCGTCTAATCTAAATGCGAGTGTGAAGCAAGTAATCTATGGCGCACCTAATTTCTCGATTTAGCAAAGGTTTGTACAGATAAATTTATGTGACTAAATTTTGGGGAATACCCTATATTAGTTTTAGCTATATTTCCTTGAAGAAAAGAATGAAATGTTCGTTTGACAATTATTTTCAATTAACAAAAAATTTTACAACAAAGAATTAGGCATTTTAGATAATTTTTGCTATAATTGAGAGACTAGTGGAAGCGGCCTTGGGTGAACAAAAGTAGGTATCTTCAACTTGCGGTGGCAATCGAATTGTGCTAGGGTAGCCACAATCAAGAACACATAATCTATAATTTTAGATTTGGGTAGCAACGACGTATTTTATTTCATTTCATGTAATTGATTTCTATTTTTTTATTCATGTAAGTTTTTTCTATTTTTCTATTGTACCATCTCAAGGAGAACCCATGTAGACCCAAAGATATAAATAAAATCCGGGGCAGATTACATGGGAAATCTTCCTTATGACCTCCATAGGTGTTGTCGACTATTCTTGTGCAAATCAATTGGCACACTATAGTTTAGATGTCCTCCTAGAAGATGCAAAGAGAGACAATTTTGTAGCCAAATAATTATACTCAACAGAAATAGAGGAATCCAATAGACCGACAAGTAACAAAGGATAGTGCAATTGAGCAGGTACGATGAACATGGATAGTGGAAGAAGGGAGAGCAATAGAGAGACGAATGCAGGTTACAACATTTTGTGGTGAGGTCTTACGAGCAAAGCCTCAGACACCCATAGAAATTAGAATAAGTACGCAAAGAGGCAGTGCAAAGTAGAGAAGAAGATTAGGGAACATGTTGTTGTTCAACATTCGAAGGTGGATTGGGATCATACAATGACAACACAAATACGAAAAGATGTCTAACTACACTTTGCTAGGGATGAGCTAATGATTTGTGCTAAGGGCATGTTGGAGACGAAGCTTGATCTAGGGTACACAAAGGTGAATTTGGGTTAATTAGAAGACGAAATGTGAAATGTACATGTAAATGTAAATGAAATTGTAACACCCTCCTCCCACATTTACCCAAGATAATTGGTCCACCAAAGTAAACATGTGACAAAGAGTTACTATGATATGATATAAATACCCAAGTACAGTTAAGGAAGTGGAACCGACAAGACAAGACCACCCTCACCCTCCTCAGGACCTACATAACCTTCACGAGACAACCAACCATTCCACGTGCCCAACCACTAAGACAACTTGATGTTTTGGCGATCTGAACCACTGATCACTCCTATGACAAGCCATGCACTCAACTGAGACACTCCAGTTGCTCCCATAGCAAGACATGAATGCAACTATGGCCTTGTTTAGGCAGTTTTGTTCTAGCGACCCTATATTATGTGCCACTCTTTTAGGGCCAGAACTCAAGCCACTACGTAGAACTTCATGAAACTTCCAGAAAAGATAATTAACGTTGATATAAGGTTATTAATGCAAATACTTGACCAAAGACATGATCTCAGGCCTACTAGTGATGACAAGCATTTTGTCAAACATATCGTAAACATGAAATCAATAGGTCATGACAACAGATCTGAAGAAGGGGATCTCTTACTTATCTGAGAATCCTAAAGGAGGATTGATATCTCCTCCGAATAGCTACATTGTTATCTATTAGGTAATTCATTAATTATTATTTCATATACTAACCATAACATGATGGGAGCCGTACATGAAGATTATCATAAGACATGCTCATAACCAGCAAATAGCCAGAGATATATCAATGATAAAACAACTATTAGACCCACATAATGACAAGCATATTTTCTCATAAAAATACCAAAGGAAAAGGAGTTCTTATTAACATATGCAAATCCAACCAAGTCAAGGACTTCCATTTACCACTTGACCATACATTGGGCTAAACCAAACCTCTCTTTCAGCCAATCAACCCTGGGCCATATTCCAAGCATGAATGTGGGATCTCATGGAATAAATCAGGAACACTAAACGAGGGCTTCTAGAGGTCAAACCATCTCAACTCTCAACTAGAAATTCCACCTCACAGTCAGACATCACTAACCATCACTAGATTGGTCTATACCCAAGATTTCTAGGGCTCCTAAGAGTTTGTTCCAACCAAGGCTGCCAGGACGAGCAACTCAACTCACAACCACTCGTACGATCCAAAGTGTTTTTGGAACTATGGCTTCTAGGACTAGTAAATCAACCCACCAAGGGATCGAGCGTGTTTTTTCAACTAAGGCTTCTAGGAATAGTAACTCAACCCAAGTTGTTACAGGGCTTCGAGAATGTTCATCCAACCAAGGGTCCAGGAACTAGTAACTCAACCCACATCCATAAGGAACATAAGTACTAACCAGAAAAAAGAAGATAAAACCCACAATGCCATGGCTATCCAAGAAACGACAAAGCTATGCAAAAACCACTGTCAATCTAGGAAACCCTTCATGCCAATGACATACACTGGCCAAGAAACCACATGCATATGTCATGCATATCAAAACTAGGAAGGAAATAATACATACAACTCCGTCCCTGCAAGCAAAACTTGTTTTTTTTCTTGATCCCAATATCCTCTTGTTCTTTCCTGCTCTTCTCTTTCCTTCTTGCTCCAAATCCAAGATATGCCACACTCCTCCAAAAGTGCTCCAAGAAAACTCTATTTGTGGAAGAATATGCAAGAGAGAGAATAGAGAGAGAGCTCCAAAAATTGATATCGCAAAAGCTAACTCTAACAAAAGGTTGTGAATTGATCCTTAAAAGCCTTTTCATCATTGAGGCCTTTATTTTCTTCATTTTCCATTATTTTCCTTCTATTTCAATCTCACATGTAACCTGTGAACTTTCACTTTCCTTTTCTCCTATTTTCCATTATTTTCATAAATAAATGTTAATAAATTCCACTTTGCATTTCCAAAGCATTTTTTAATTTCCCATAGCCATAAATTAACCACAAGCAATCCCCATCACTATATTGTTTCCCAACATTCCGCTTAGAATAGATGTCCCATGACCTTGGTTATTATTTTTCCTTTATTAACTTTATTACATGGATTTTTTTACTAGGTATGTTACAAAACCCTCCCCTTTGTTGGAACATTGTCCTTGGTGTTCAATGACACTTACAACCAATAAGAATCTCGAAAAGAAAAAAATACTACCCATGCAGCTTTATAACTTAGCTTGTTGTAATATTTACAATGATCAACTTGTTGAGAAGAAAACCAACATATCCAACATGACAATCATTACAACATGAAAACCATACTACTTATTGGAGCTTTATAACATAGCTCATGGAGGTATTTACATTCATATGCATATATACACCAAAATTCCAAACAAAAAATTTACCAAAAACAGCCCCTCAATGAGCGAATATAGAAGGATACATAGCCCACATTTGATCAACCATATCCCATGTTGCCTCATCGAGCCCAAAGTGCTTTCATTTCCCTTTGACTTGATCAATTTCTCAATTCCAAAGCATGAGCATGTTTCATTGCAATATGCATTGAGGTTCTAGCTAGAACTCTCCTTCTAGGGCCACCTGTAATACAAACCAATCAATCATGTGATCAACATATTTAGCATACTTCTTAAGCAATGACACATGGAAAACGTCAAAGACTTTCATTGTCAGAGGAAATACAAGTTGAGAAGCTACTAGTCCAATCCTCTCAACACTCTTGAAAGGCCCACAAAATAGAGGTGCTAGCTTTACACATGATCCAATCCTCAAGGAGCTCTTCCTGGGCTTGATATGCAAGTACACTTGTTCCTCAACCTAAAAATCCTTAAACATCTTTTCTTGATCTGCATAAATCGTTTTTCTATCATCTGCTCCCTTTAGATTATTCTCGATTACCTACATTTCCTATTCCATCTTTTCAACCATGTCCGGTCCTATCAACACCCTATTCATTGGATCACTCCAACTGATTGGAATGTTACAACTCCACCCATAGAGTGTCTCAAATAGACTCATCCGTCAATGACTCCTGATACCCATTGTTGCAAGTGAGCTCTACGAGTCGAAGGTAATCTTCCCACTTTTGTTGTTGATGCATGATGTACATTCTCAACATGTATTCCAAAATCCTGTTGACCTTCTCTGTCTGTCCATCTGTATGTAGATGATAAGTTGTGTTGAAGGCCAACTCTATACCCAAACATGCAAAAAACTATTTCTAGAACTTGGAAGTTAACTTGGCATCTTTTCCTAATACGATCTTCTTTGGTACACCATGCAACCTCACTATATCT
The DNA here is from genome assembly GCA_000404065.3 of Pinus taeda. Taxonomy (NCBI): domain Eukaryota; kingdom Viridiplantae; phylum Streptophyta; class Pinopsida; order Pinales; family Pinaceae; genus Pinus; species Pinus taeda. The sequence goes on along the minus strand of APFE030542144.1, from coordinate 42,700 downwards.
CTACTGAAGACCTGTGCTACATCATTAGCTAAATATGTAGACTTTACTGGAATAAAGTGCCCACCATGGTCAACCAGTCAACCAAAACCATGATGGAATCATGCTATCTAGATGTCCTTGGAAAAACTGTGATGAAATCCATGGAAATGACCTCCCATTTCCACTCTCAAATTGAAATCGGTTGTCATAATCTAATTGTATGTTTGTACTCTACTTTTACTTGTTGACAATCCGAGCATGTAGCCACAAACTCTGCCACTTCCTTCCTCAAATTTAGCCAATAAGAGAACTTCTTCACTGCTATCAATGTCTTTTGATAACTTGGTTGATGTAAATATGGCTTAATATGAAATTACCTCAAGAGAAACTTCTTGAGCTCACTGTTGTCTGACACACATATCCTATCCCTATATCGTACCAAACCATATGTTGTGAGATGATAATCCACATCATCATCACCTATACCCTGCTATAACCTACGCATAAGCTCCCAATAACTATCATCCTAGTCTCCTTGCAAGATCTGATCTTGTAGATCTGTCTTGTATGAACTCCTAGTTGTTATGTGATTTTCTTGTACTCTCCTGCTATGAGCATATGTAGCCCTATTCTCTTTACCATTAATGTACCTAATCTAGAAATTGAACTCAATGATCGTGGCTAACCAACTCGCTTACATGGAATTCAAATTTGATTGGTAAAATAGGTATCTCAATCTACTATGATCAATCATCAATACAAACCTTGTTCCAATAAGATAGTGTCTCCATATCTTCAATGCATGGATGATTGTTGTCAACTTAAGATCATGAGTTGGACAGTTATGCTCATACACACTCAGTTTCCTTAATTCATAACACACTACTTGTCCTTCCTGCATCATGACTCCACTAAGTTCTCTCTTGCAAGAATCTATACATAACACAAACTCTTTGTCCATATATGCAATCTTTAAAACTAGAGCATTTGTCAACAATTACTTCAACACCTCAAAATTGGCTGCACATTCCTCTATCCATTCAAATTTCTTACCTTTCCTATGGAATGATGTAATGGGATAGGAAATATGAGAGGTGTTCCTGATGGATCTCATGATAATAACCTTCTAACTCCATGAATGATCTTATCTCATCCACATTTATAGGAGTTTCCCATTCCATTATAGCTCTTAGCTTTCCCGAATCCACTGCTATGTCTTCCTTAGAAACAACATGTCCCAAGTAATGTACCTCTGTATTAAGGAAACTATGTTTATTGAGCTTGGCATACAACTATTGCTCTCTTAGAAATCTCAATAATGCTTCTAAGTATTTTGTATGTTCTTCCTCATTCCTAGAATATATCAATGTATCGTCAATCAACATAATAACAAACTTGTCCAAATAAGGATGAAACACTTTATTTATCAAGCACATAAAAGTAGTTGGATCATTAGTCAAACCAAATGGAACTACAAAAAACTCATAATGCCCATACCTAGTCCAAAAAGCAGTTTTGAAGATTTCCTCTTCTTTAATGCATACCTGATGGTATCTTGATCTAATATCAATATTCAAGAACACTGTTGCTCCCTTCAACTCATAAAACAAGTCATCGATCCTTGGAAATGGATACCTATTCTTGATCGTCACCTTGCTCAACTTCCTATAATCAATTCATAACCTGAGAGTACCATCCTTCTTCTTCACAAAAAACACTAATGCACCTCAACGCAATACACTTGGCATAATGTATCCCTCATCAAGCATTTATTTTAATTGCAAATTCAACTCTACTAATATTGGTGTGCTCATCCTATATGGTTCCTTTGATGTTGGTGGTTCCCCTGGTACCAAGTCAATAGAAAATTCCACTTCCTTGTGAGGTGGAACTCTAAAATATTTTCGAGGAACACATCTTGAAACTATTTTAAATCGGGTACATCATCAATACATTCGCATCCTCAACTTCCTTACCTTTTTCACTAGAAATTTGTATTGCAAATAGCAAACACCATTTCCTGCAATTTTGCTTTGTCTGCATATTTTTCACCATTCTAATTGATGTTTCCTTCTTGTTACCCTACAAGATTCTTTGTTTCTCATTGTCAGCGAAGCACCCAATAGCCTTGTCATAACAATCTACCTTAGTCCTACAAAGATATAGCCAATCCATACCCAAAGAAAGACTGTATGATCCCAATGAAAGTACATTCATATGCGTTGATGTAGGCATACCATTCAACTCAAATGCATAATCTCTTACGCAATGATGAACTCTCTTCTTGGTATGTGTAGTCAATTGCACTAACCAAGACTCTGCATGCACTTCTTTATTCAAACCACACTTATCCACCAGATCAAGATTAATGTAACTATAATTAGATTCAGGGTCAATCAAATTAGAAACACTTGATCACAAATCTTACTTTCCATCTCAATAATGGACGTCTAGTGATCTGTCTTCTAATTATCCAGTGCTATATAGATCCGAGGAATACTCTGTCCAACAACCCCCACCATTTTTTCCTTGTGACAACTATAGATATGCAGTCTACCACACTTATGCTTTGGAAAATCTCTCTTTTGATGCTCTCCTCAACAAATCTAACACTGCAAGGGCTTTCTACAACCACCCTTGTTTAGCTCCTCAAACTCAAATTCCTGTTATCTGTAAGACACGCTAAACTTCTTAGGTGGTGCTAGATTCTCCTTATTACCTGTGTTTTGAGGTATTGTTCGCTTCTTATCCCATTTTCCATTATCCTTCTCATTACGTTTCCAAACCTGCTTAGTCTCATATTTGCATTTTGATTGATCATAATAATGTCTTATCATATTGAAGGATTCCTCCAATCATAATAATGTCTTAGCATATTTAAGTAAACCAAACCTCTAATCCCAAAGGGAGGTGGTTATATAGAAATTTCTGAATCTAGAAAAGTAGGAAAAAACTAGTAGAAAACTAGAAAAGGCTTAGAAAATCTAAAGGGAGGCCTAAAATAGCAAAAATGACTCAAGACATCCTATGCCAACTATCAGCCACGAGGAAAGCATGAGGAGGGGCACATTTCCCAACGAAGGCAACTTCAAAACATGCTAAAATGGTTTGGGGGACTAAATCCCTTGATTTAAGGGGGAATCATCATCTGGGGCACCAACCCTCAAATAACTCAAGTGGATGAGGTATGGTTAGGTGTGAACATGAAGTTAGATGTCTAAATGATTTAGGAAAGTGGCTGGACCAATATTTCCATAATATTAATCCTTTATAGACAAAAAACGAGGGAAAGTTGGTCCACCGAGCTAGTTTACCAAAAACCAAGTGTGAACATGATTTTTAGTGCATGTGGCTAAGTCAAGGATACTTATGCTAAAACATAAATTTAGATGTTCGGATTATATTCCAACACCCCCCCTTCATCCTAACTAGCTTATCTAAACTGAGTCCTAGCCAAGATGGCATTATAGGTACTCAAGTACAATAAATAAAATATCCTCATAAAATGAAGAAAGAGGGAAAACCGTATGGGAACCACCCACTGTCGCTCCCCCCCCCCCCCCCCCCCCCCAAAAAAAAAAGAGAGAGTAAAAAACAGCTATGTGGCCAAAAGGGCCTATTCAGCTGTGTCCACCACTCCAAGCATAGCTCTCAATTCTAAAAATTTATTTTCAGTGAAAGACTTGGTGACGATGTCTACAACCTGTTGCTCAGTGAGGTAGTACTGTAGTGATATGACTCGGTCATGGATTAGCGCACAGATTTAATGCATGTGAATCTCTATGTGCTTCGTCCTTTGCCTCTAAACTGGATCAATCAATATCTGAATGGACCCCTAATTTTCACAAAATATGACAACCGGAAGTGGATACTGAATACCAAACTCGGAGAGAGGCCCCTGCAACCAAACAACATGTGTAGCTACATTCACTGAACCTCTATAATCTGCCTCAGCTATAGATAAAGCAATCATGGATTGCTTCTTGCTAGACCAGCAAAAAAGCCCTGAACCAAAGATGAAAACATAACTAGATGTGGACTACTAGTTTGTACCATCACCAGCCCAATCAGAATATTTGTACCCAGTTAGTGAAAGTAGGCAATTTGCAGCACAAAAGATACCAAAACTGGAAGTACCTTTCACATATATAAGGATTCTATTTTCAGCTTTCTAGTGAATCCGATAGGCCTCCTGCATATATCTGGAACAAACTCCTACTACTAAAAAATATATCAGGTTGGGTGTGAGTAAGATACAACAAACTCGCAACTAACTGTCGATACAATGTACTGTCCACCAAAGGTGTAGTACCCACATCCTCAAATATGATCCCCGAAAGAAAGCAAGATGCTATTGGCTTGCATTCTATCACCTGAAAGTGGACAAGTAGATCTGATGCATACTTAGACTGTGTCATCTTGATCCAAGTAGACTCAGAAACTTCAAGACCAAGAAATTAGTGCAACAATCCCAAATCTGTCATGGAAAACCAATCGTGTAATGTTGATTTTGTCGAATCAATAGTTGAGTTAAGATTCCCTATCATCAGTAAATAATCTACATAAAGTACTATCAGCAAAAGGAAATCATCATGTTGTAGCAAATAAACTTTCAGATCAGATTTACATTGAATGAATCCAATGGAAAGTAGGAGAGAATCCATCTTTGCATACGAGGACTTGGGAGCCTGTTTTAGGCCATGCAAATATTTCTTTAATCTACAAATGAGGGAAGAGTTTTGAATGTATCCCTGTGGCTGCTCCATACATATCTCCTCCTTGAGATCTCCATGAAGAAATGCACTCTTCACATCCACATCATGAACTTCCCATCTGTGAGAAGCAGCAATGGCTAAAACTAGTCGAATGGAGTCCATTTTTACAATAGGTGAAAATGTCTCTGTGTAGTCTATGCCATGTATCTGTGAGTATACTTTTGTAGGAAATCGAGCTTTGTACTTGCTGATGCCACCATCTGCTGCAATATTTGTTCGATAGATCCATCGGCATTGAACAATCTTTCTTCCTTTCAGAATAGGAACTGCTTGTTGCCGTTGATGAGGAGGAGTCTGAAACTTCTTCGATCACTTCAGAGCGGCCATCAAGGATACCTCTTGGGTCTTATTGAGAGAATGAGGAGTAGGTCATGGCCGCTCCAACTTAGCTGCCAACTTGGGCAGAAAAAACCCTGCAAGATACGAGTGAACTAGTTAGTGATCTTGCGGTTGAGAGAAGAACCAGATCACAATTTTTTAGGGCTCCTCAAGCTCTGGCTGCCACTGAACCATTGCTTCACATACATTGATATATGACACTTGGTTCAAATCCACAGTCACACTCTAAGTTTGTTAGAAACCCAATTTGGGAGGCTGCCATGGATGAAGAGTACTCTAGTCTCATGGAAAACAACACATAGGACTTGGTTCCACTTCCAAAAGCAAGAAATATTCTTCGATGCCGATGGATCTGTCGAAAAAATATTGTAGTAGATGGTGAGATCAGAAGTTACAAATATCGACTTGCTACAAAAGGATACTCACAGGTACATGGCATAGACTACACAAAGATATTTTCAATAGGTGCAAATGTCTCTGGGTAGTCTATGCCATGTACTTGTGAGTATCCTTTTGCAACATCTTGAGCTTTGTATTTTCTGATCTCACCATCTGCATGAATCTTTGTTTGATAGATCCATTGGGATTGAAAAATCTTTGTTCCTTTTAGAAGTGGAACCAAGTCCCATGTATTGTTTTCCATGAGAGCAAAGTACTCTTCATCCATGGAAGCCTCCTAAAGCGGGTTTCTAGCAGCCTCGAAGTGTGACTGTGGATTTGAACCAAGTGTCATATATCAATGTATGGGAAGCAATGGTTCAGTGCTAGCCAGGGCTTGAGGAGCCCCAAAAAAGTGTGGTCTAGTTCTTCTCACATCCGCAGGATCACCGACTAGCTCACTCGCAGCTTGTAGGGTTTTCTCTGCCCAAGTTGGCAGCTGAGTTGGAGTAGCCATGACCTTCTCCTCATCCTCTATATAAGACCCCATAGGCTTCTATAGTGGTTACTCTAAAGTGCTTGAATACGTTTTTGACTCCTCCTCATCAATGGCAACAAGTGGTTCCTCGGCAGGGTCTGCTGAAAAATCATGCAGTGATTCTTCTCCAAAATTCACACTTCGAGCTACAAGGAAATTTTCAGTGCGACAACCCAACAATATATATCCTTTGACACTATCAGGATATCAAACAAAGATAAATTTAACACTTTGAGGCTCCAAATCATTCCTCTTATCTATTGGAATGTGAGCCCATGCTTGTGAACCAAAAATGCGGAAGTGCGACACTTTCGGTTTCTTACCGGTCTAGCATTCAAATGGAGTGGTGCCTTTGAGTGCTTTGTGAGGAATGTGGTTTTGAATGTATTTTTCACAATAAATAGCTTCAGCCCATAGCTTAGGAGCTGATTATTTGGACTGTATAATACAATTGGCCATCTCTTGTACAACTCGTTTTTCCTCTCCGCGACACCATTTTGTTGTGCTGTATATGGCACTGTGTGATGTAGTTGTATACCTGCACCAATCCAAAGTTGTTGCACATATTTGTTGGCATATTCCCCCCCCATTATTAGCATGAAGTATCTTAATCTTACACCCAGAATCATTCTGAGCAAGTGCATTAAATTCTATAAGGCATTCAAATACTTCCGATTTTAATTTCAGAAAAGAATACCCAAGTAAAGCGAGAGAAATCATCTATGAAGGTGAGTACATATTGAGCCTTACTTATTGAAGCCTACGGGAATGGTCCCCTGATGTCACTGTGAATCAGACCAAGAGGTGAAGAATCTCTCTATGACTTCCCTTTCTCAAACATTTTCTTTGAATGCTTGCCAAGAATGCATCCTTGACATACATTGCTTGTGAATTTAATAGCGAGCAATCCTTCTACCATGTTTTCCTTGCTGAGTTGATGAAAGTACTTATAGTTTATATGGAAAAACCTTTCATTCCATAACCTAATAATAGCATTATATTATGATAGAAATACATTTCTAATATATTTAGGAACAAAGTGTGAAAAGAAATACAAATGAGAACCATGATCTGCAATTCAATGTGCAAGCTGCGAGCCCATAGAAATGTCGATAACCACTGTGGAGTCTAGAGTGAACTCCACCTTCCTTCCAGAGCTGGAATGAGTTATCAGATATATCGAGAGAAGATTTGTAGACAAATAGGGAACATGAAGCACATTTTTGAAGCATCCTCGTTCAAGGTCTACAATTCCTTCTCCGCACACCTTTGCAGGTGTGACATCTACCAAGTAAATTGGGGATCTGGTTCTTTCTTAAATGGAGGAAAATTCATCTTTTGATGTAGCCATATGGTTCGATGTGGTGAGCCTCATAAATGGGTCATTATATGGGCTAATTTTACCTCCTAACCTATTCAATCAACCATTCTCCTAGCTTATTGCATGATTTTCTGATTATATTTATTCTTATAGGGTGAGCTGAGTTAGTTATTATGCCATGTGGTCTAGCATGTATTTAATGCAGAGTATTGATGGATTTTGAGGTCAAAGTAAAGGACCTAGTGGTAAACTTGTAGCACTAACTCAAAGTAAATAGAGGAGAGGACTTATAGGAGGGAATCCATCTCATTTATTCCTCCTCATTTCGAATTCCCCTTCATTCAGCTCAAAGTACAAGCAACCAAATTATGCACTAGAAGGCAACTGAGAAAGTGGAAGATGATTGATAGTTATCTTGAGTTTTGGAACCCAAACCTCCATGATTTTAAGGAAGTTATTGGTAGCTTCACATTTATAACTATAGAGGCCTTGGGCCTCACTAGGGTCAATTTGTTTTTGCTTGTGTAAGATCTGATCAAATTTCGAGCTTACTATTTCATGACAGTTTTATGTAATGTTGCTATTTTTTGATAATGAAAATGGAATCCTTTTTGAGCTAGTACTGAGTTACCTCAGAGGGCTGAAGCTCTTGGGTTAGAGCCCAATCAAAGTAGCCAAGCTTCTCTTTACTTGTATTTGTATGCTTTACTTCAATTTGTAGATTAGTTTGTTGTTAGATGTATTTCTCTTATGGTTAAGAATAGGTTGCTTTTGATGATTTACTAGCTTGCTTCCATTTGTGCTTTCTGTCACAGGTTAAAAAGTGATAAGAGAAGATTCAAAAGGCTAGAAATAGTGCCTTGGCCTCTCTTCCTCCCTCTGGGACCATGATTGGAGGCCAAGACTCTCTTTTTTCCCCAAAAACACAGATTTTCCTCATTCCTAGGACTTCTAGTGTTTGCAGCTCTCTAATAGGTTGATAGTCTAGCTTTTCTTTGCCTTAGATCTTCTTTATGATGTTCACTTCTTGATTTGCAATAGTCCTTTTGCATGCTTTCCTTTCTTACAGCATTTCCCAACATTTCCTTCTATACATCATAGTTGAGGCCATTTTAATGCAAAACTCTATTTTTCCTAAGATACACTCATTTCGTTGGTTGCTTGATTTTTTTGGTTGACTGTGAGTTTATATGTCGCAGATCTCTTCCAGCAGTAGGATAGCTTACCAGCAATCACATCCTCCATTTTATCCATGCTTTATAGGTCTCCCAAACCTCACCTAAATTCTACCATAGTTTCCTTCATTTTTCATAGAGCTTCTTCCTCTCTCCTTGAGCAAACCCAATCATCTTTCTCTCTCCTGGTGATGCATTGTAGAACTTAGTGCCGTAACAACTCATTCCAACCTTCATATACCTTTTCCACCCACTCTCACACCCTCAAAGCAACGAAAATTGCTCTTCGCCTCCTCTTGTAGGATTCATGTAGTTTCCCTATTTTCCTCCTGCAGCTTTTCTTATAGGCTCTCTTTTAAAGGCCAAGTGTGGAAAAAGCCTCCAGAAGGCCACCTAAAACCTCCTAGGACCCATCCACACCATATTGCATCCTCCCAAGCTCCAAAACCACCCTCTAACACCATGTATTCATTTCCACACTCACACACAATAAATTAGATGCATGTTAAATTCACATAAAAACACATAAAAATCCAAAAATATGTTTTCTACTTATTTACTTCCCAAAATAGCATGGTTACATGTTTTTACTTCCTTGAATAGGTAATGGCATTTCTTTCATGGTTTTCATAGTGTTTTTGGCAAAAGTAGAATTAGCTTTTTAATTAGCATCTACTAGGTTTTGCTTTACATTCTAGTCTTTCTCCTTTTTGTAGTTAGAATAGCATCTGTACAGTAATGTTTCTTTCCTTTCATCACACATAGAGGTTCTTCTGAAATCTATAGATATTGGCTTGAGCTTCTAGTGACCTTGCACCGGTTGACCAAGTGACAACCTATAGCGAGAAATAGTAGTCGTTCATATAGCATCGATGCTTCCAAGTTTGTTATGAACTACTAGGTTGATAAAAGTAAACTTGGTAGCGCAAGAGTTGCAACATTCTTGTTGTAATACTGGCACTCACCACCTTTTGGCACCGTTGCTGGGGAAGAGTCAGAGTATTCTGTGGTTACTTCTTTCTTCTATTTCCTATTGCAACATTCTGCTAATAGTTTATTTCGGCAAAAGTAGACTATTGATTTATTTTCTTTTAGTTCTGCATTTCCTTGCTTTCCTTTTCAATTCTGCAAATTTGCATTCAGCAAGTTCATTTCAACTAGTTGCAATTTGTTTTGTTCAATCACAATTTAATTTTTACAGGTACTTTCAATGTGGGGAAAAAGAAACAAAAAAGCAACCAAAAATATTTCCTTTCATGCCTCGTAGGAGTAGAGATAACTTAGGAAAATTTTTGCCCAACACCCTGACTGCTTCACACAGCCAACCTTCTCTCTTCTTTGGTGGCTACAATAAAGAGGAACCCTTAGGTGAACATCCAAAACTATTTGAAGAACCTATAGGGGAAGAAGAAGAAGAAAGCACTCCTCTGGAGCCAATGGCAAAAAACATAAATGCTAGGCGAAATGGCGAGAGAATAGAGGGTACCTTCCCCATTTGGTAGACCAATGGGGACACCAAAAGAAGAATATAAGTCCTTCATCCCTACCTCACTTCCATGGTCTGACTACAGAAGATCCTGACACCTTCTTGTTTGTGTTAGTTGTCATGTGTCGAACTTATGACTATGGAGAAGATGAGAAAAAATTGAAACTGTTCCCATCTACTCTCAAGGACACAACACTATGCTGGTTCATGGGATTACCTAGAAATATCATCACAAATTGGGCCTACAACAAAACATGGAAGACTGCCACAAGGTTCACACCCTATGATCTGGTCTATGGGAAGAAGGATTTGCTGTCAATAGAGTTTGAATTCAATACCCTAAGGATGGCAGCTCAGCTGGACCTAGACCTTAGCCATGCACAAAAGGAGAGATTACTTCACCTCAATGGATTGGATGAATACAAATTGCAAGCCCTTCTCCATACAGAGGTAGTTTAGCTTTAAAGAAAGATATGGCATGAAAAAAATATTAGGGAGAAGAAATTCCAAGAGGGAGATTGGGCACTACTTTATGATTCAAGATACAAGGATTTCAAAGACAAGTTGAGGATAAGATGGCTAGGACCCTACGCTGTGGAGAAATGCAATGACAATGGTTCAGTTCTGATCAGAACCATTGATGATGAAGCCATCTGCATGCTTGTCAATGGACATCGATTGAAAGTCTACAAGAAACCCCTCTCCAAGTGAGAGTTTATTGAAGATTTGAATAAAACAACGATGGTAGTGGAGCATGTCTTAGCTTCCAATTCACCCACTCACTAAAAAAAAAAGAGATAAAATAAGGACTCAAGTGAAAACCTCCATGAGGCGCTCAAGTCCCATCATTGGATTGAAAACCTCTTCTGAGGTGGCTCAGTGATGTCAAAAAAAATGAAAAGAATAAGGTCCCTGGGTGAAAACCTCCCTTGGAGGCACGCAGGGCAGGCAATTAAGGTGAAAACCTCTCTGAGGCACACTAGTTTTTTTTAAAAAAAAAGAAAGTGAAAAAAAAGATATTTTTATTGCATTGCAGGTTTGCAGGAGGACTATAGGGAGTAGAAGAAGGTGCCAAGGGGACCCTGACATTCATATCAGCATCCATCTCATCTTCTCCACACCTTCCTCCATCATTTTTGGCATCTCTTTCACCCCATTGTATCTCTTCTTGCAAAACCGTGTTTTCTACAGGAGGTAGTTTGAGGGACAAGAAAAGCTTCATGAGGAACCTATAATCCCTCTTACCATCTTCAAACCTCCTTGCCGTCATTTCCAAGCCTGCATCACACTCCAAGCATCATATTTCTTTTTTTTCCTATTCAAGAGAAAAACACAGAAAATCAATTTTTCAATTTTGAAAAAAACAAAAAGGAGAAAAAGGAACCATTAACTTTACCTAAAGCTTACCTACTATCCCTCTATCATTCATCTCCACCTCTGGCATTATTCACAAGCTCCAAGAATAGGGAAATAGCTAAATTTTCAAGGGGAGAAGCAGCTACAGGAGCTCCTGTAGGAATTTGTGTAGTAGTTGATCCTATAGAAGTCCAACACCAGTAGCAGGAGACAACACATATGAAGATTGAAAAAGAACATGCAGCTCGAGTCTAACAAAAGAAGAACCTGCAAAAACACACAACAACACATCAAAAAGTAGAGACAACATGCATGAAGGAAAATGAAGGCATGTAGCAGAGAAAGCCACAACACCTCACAGTCGATGGCAGCAAGTACACTTGGATTACAGGTAAGTATCTAAGTCACTCCTCTATCTGCATTTGTGTAAATAGGAATCATACGAGGGCAATGAGATGGTTGAAATTGAAACAGGGAAAGGAGGTCAGTTAACTTGGCCAGCTTCATTTAGTTGACTCCACTTAACCGAGATATCACCCACATGTGCACACAATCAAATCAACCAAAAGATGCGAAGCATAGGAAGTGGGAGGAAGATTTAACTCTGATGCAATAATGAGGGGATGATTATGAGGGTGGTTATGATGACCAAGCAAGTGGGGACCAACGGTCCTAATATGGGAAACGTATACCTTGCTAGCTCAACACTCATAACTGAAAACAACCATAAAAGGTAATGAGCACTCCTCCTCCCCATATTCTCACCACCTTTTCCTCAGTTTCTCCTCATAACTGAGCCATACGACACTCTTTTTATGCTCCCATAGTCTTTTATCCACCATCCTCCATCGATTTCCTCCATATTTTTTCTATCACCATCTTCTACAAGAGCACCTACAGGAAATCTACGGGAGGGACAATGGGCTTCTACTGGAGGGGTAGTGAGTCATTTTGAAGGGAGGAAACATGGTTTTTGGCACGAATTTCAGTCTAAAGAGGTCGAGTTCATGAATTCCCTCTGTTGAATACCAAAATGTGAAAGAGTTGGTCTCAAACTGAAGAAAAAATGAGTATTTCACAGGGTCAAAATACATAAAAAGAAAAAATTGTAAAAAAAAAAAAACACAGTCCCCTCTATTTTTCCATTTCACTCAAAATTCTTTGTCTCCACCTCCATATCTGGTTTTTGAAAACAAGTATAGGCAATATGACAGGGTATTTTATGATAAAAGAGCCCACGAACCCCACTAGCCTCCATGCACATCCTCAAGTGGTCGAAATATTTACAAGAGCAAACTGGATGAATTTCTTTGAGAAGTTTAGAGGGTTTGATGATGAAATTTCACATGAATTTTCTCTCTCTCTGGTCCCTCACACAATAACTCATGCTACTGTGACCATTAGAGGCCTCTCCATTGAAATAACCCCTGAATTCATCAGTAGGGTCACTACCCTTCCTCTTGGGCTACCTTGGAGTAAAGATGAGAAAATAATTGGCTAGGCTGTTAAGAGGAAATTTTTCCAAGATAATGAAACCCCTGTTGAAGACAAAAATGGAATTAGGAAGGCTAGTGTACCATATCCCTGGGATGAGGTTAGCTACCAAGAGATCAAATACATTTCTTGTGAGGGGAGGCACAACATTGTTTATGGATATAATTTCAGAATCCTCCAAGAATTGAGTTATGGTATGGATACCCGAGCACAGCAAAATATTAGTATCCCTTACTTTCTCCTTCAGTCCCTCATTGACTCCAGCACCAAGGTACAAGAAGGAAGTTCAGAGCAGCTAGCGCATCATGGCCTAATCAAGATCCTAGTAGAAGAAGCCCTCCATACCCTTACAATCCTTATAGCATGGGAAGTTTTCAGAAATATGACAGTTGAGGATGACATCAAGGAATTAACCTGTGATGTCAGTCCTACTGTCAGTGAGGAGGGAGAATGCCAAGGAGGATAAAATGAAGCTAGTGGTGACATAGCAGAGTAAGAGAGGAAGGAGGAAAGAAAATAAATAGAGGAGGGGAGAGTTGAAGAGATAGAACAGGAGGTAGAAAAAGAGACAAGGTGGAAGGAGGAAAAATAAATAGAAGAGGGAGAAAAGGAGGCAGAGAGGGCAAAGCAAAGAGAAGAGTCCCCTAAAACTTTTGAAAGAGAAGTAGCAGCTACCATCACTACCCTCAGTACATCAATCAAGTAGAAGCAGAAGAGGAAAATAAAAACTTCCATGTATTTCAGGGCAAGGAAGAGTTCCAGAATTAAAACAAGCAAACCTCAGCCCTCATCAAAGACTCCCATTAACATTGAAGATTCACCATGTGCTAAGGTGAAAGAATCTCCTTCGAAGACACCCATAACCTATGAAAGGAGGACTGCAATATCTTTTATATGGAAGGGAAAGGAAATTCTACAGGACCCCAAACCTGACCTACAAGAGGCTAAAACAATCCTACAGGAGACACTATCCAAGCTACAAGAGACACAAAAACTTGAGGAAAGGATAGGAGTACAATGAGAGGTGAAAGAGGAAGCACAAGAGCTACAAGAACCTGACCCTTAGCCTAATATTGACTCCTATTGTAGACTACTTGAGGGAGGCAAGATAATCCCACAAAAATTTGCAATTCCACTATTTTTAGAATTGGAAAAAGAGAGAGTGAGAAGGCATAGGTGGATGCAGATAGCCAAGTCCAAAGGAGTTGAGGTTATTGGCCATATGGAAGAAAAACTCAGGAAAATGGGCAAGGAATTGACTGCTCTCAGAGACAGAGAAGCCATTACAAGAAGCCACCTTGAGAATGAGAATGAACTAAGAAGGAGGCAACTGCAGGAGAAAGAGACTCATTTGGCATACATGGTCAGCTTACCCATAGAATCATTACAATGCAGAACACCAACCAAATATTATGGCCTCTATCTGAAGTATCAAGGGCTTCAATTCCAAATAGAGACTTAGGCAAAAATAGGCATAACGCCTTTCTAACACTAGAGGGAGTTCATGGATTGGTGTGACCAAAGCACCTCCGAGGAAAAAGAAAAGATGGAGGAGTTCTATCTACACAACATGGCTCTCACAGACCTAAATGTGTGGGACCCCAATGTCAAGCTAGGGGATCTACAATTAATGGCCATGGCATCATGGATGAACCATGAAGAATTGAGGGCAATAGAACTAAAAAGATTTTTAATAAAAGATTAGAATGAACCATTGATGATAAGAGTTGAGTCATCAGATCCTATGGCACTCATCAGCACACACAACCTGCTTACCAATGACCCTCATATTACCCCTAAACATCTATCCAATTAGGAATAAGCCATTACACACTTTGAAGATATGCTTAGGCTACTTGGGAATGACTATGTGCATGCATGCATGAGAATATGGAACACCCTAATCCACAACATGCAGATCAGAGAGCACTATTCCCCCATGAAGCTGAAGGAGGCATTGAAAAGAGTGCCAATGTACAAGTGCTCCATGAAAAGGCTGAAGGTCAACTGGATTGGCCTTAAACTAAGCCCTCCACTGATATTAAGCATGCCAGAAGGTAGAAGAGAAGAAGAACAGAAGGATCAGTGGAAGGACATAGACAAAAAGGCAATATTTTATGGAGAGCATGAGCAGACCACATCGGAAGCCCATAATGCTAGGGAGGCCACCAGGGCATGAAAGATCAAGAGATTGACTATGTTGGTTAGAGGATGAGAAACACCTTCAGTAGGGAATTGATGATGAGCCTCATAAATGGGTAATTATATGGGCTCATTTTACCTCCTAACCTATTCAATTCAACCATTCTCTCAACTTATTGTATGATTTTCTGATTATATTTATGCTTATAGGGTGAGTTGAGTTAGTTATTATGCCATGTGGTCTAACATGTATTTAATGCAGATTATTGATGGATTTCGAGGTCAAAGTCAAGGATATAGTGGTAAAACTACAACAATAAATTGAATTAGATAGAGGAGAGGACTTATAGGAGGGAATCCCCCTCATTTATTTCTCCTTTCATCGAATTTCCCTTCATTCAGCTTGTAGTACAAGCAGCCAAATCATGAACTAGAATGCAGTCGAGCAAGTGGAAGATGATTGATAGTTATCTTGATTTTTGGAAGCCAAGCCTCCCTAATTTTAAGGAAGCTATTGGTAGATTCATATGTATATGTAGAGAGGCCTAGGGCCTCACTAGGGTTGATATTTTCTTGCTTGTGTAAACTCTACTTAAATTTTGAGCTTACTATTTTATGACAGTTTTATGTAATCTTGTTATTATTTGATAATGAAGATGAAATCCTTTCTGAGCTAGTGCTGAGTTACCTCAGAGGGTTGAAGCTGTTGGGTTAGGGCCCAATCCAAGTAGCCAAGATTCTCTTTACTTGTATTTGTATTCTCTACTTCAATTTGTAGATTAGTTTATTGTTAGATGTATTTCTCTTATGGTTAAGAATAGGTTGCTTTTGATGATTTAGTAGCTTGCCTCCATTTGTGCTTTTTGTAGTAGGTTAAGTAGTGATCAAACAAGATTCAAAAGGCTAGAAATAGTGCCTTGGCCTCTCTTCCTCCCTCTGGGACCATGATTTGAGGCAAAGACTCTCTTGCTACCCCAAAAACACACATTTTCCTCATTCCTAAGACTTGTAGTGTTTGCAGGTCCCTAGTAGGTTGATAGTCCAATTTTTCTTTTCTTTAGATCTTCTTTATCATCTTCACTTCTTGATTTGTAATAGTCTTTTTTCATCCTTTCCTTTCTTACAACATTTCCTAGAATTTCCTTCTATACATAGTTTTTGCCATTTTAATGGAAAACTCTGTTTTTCCTAGGTTGCACTCATTTCATTGGTTGCTTGATTTTCTTGGTTGACTATCAATTTCTATGCAACAGATCTATTCCAGTAGTAGGATAGCTTACCAGCAATCACACCCTCCATCTGATTCATGCCCTATAGGTCTCCCAAACCTCACCTCAATTCTGCCATAGTTTCGTTCATTTTTAATAGAACTTCTTCCTCTCTCCTTGAGCAAACCCAATCATCTTTCTCTCTCCTGGTGATGCATGGTAGACCTTAGTGCCCTAACACCTCATTCCAAACTTCATCCACCTTTTCCACCCACTCTCACGCCCTTGAAACAATGAAAATTTCTCTTGGCCTCCTCCTGTAGGCCTCATGTAGTTTCCCTCTTTTCCTCCTGTAGTTTTCCTATGTCCTCTTGTAGTTTTTCCTGTAGGCTTCCTTTTGAAGGCTGAGTATGATAAAAGCCTCCAAAAGTACACTTAATACCTCCTACGACCCATCCACACCATCCTACATCCTCCCAAGCTCCAAAACCACCCTGTAATGCCACCTATTTGCTGCCACACTCACACATAATAAATTAGATGCATGTTAAATTCACATAAAAACACATAAAATCCAAAAATATGGTTTTTGATTATTTACTTCCAGAAATAGCATGGTTGTATGTTGTTTACATCCTTGATTAGGTAATGGAATTTCTTTCATGGTTTTCATATTTTTTTTGGAAAAAGTAGAATTAGATTGTTAATTAGGGTTTACTAAGTTTTGCTTTACATTCCAATCTTTCGCCTTTCTGTAGTTAGAATAGCATTTGTAGAGTAATCATTCTTTCCTTTCATCACACATAGAGCTTCCTCTGAAATATATAGAAGTTAGCTTCAGCTCCTAGTGATCTCGCGCTGACTAACCAAGTGACAACCTATAGTGAGAACTAGCAGTTGTGCGTATAACACCGATGCTTCCAAGTTTGTTATAAACTACTTAGTTGATAAAAGTAAAGTTGGTAGCCCAGGAGCTACAACATTCTTGCTGCAATAATGGCACTCACCACAATGCACCTAAATCAATGATCCAAGCTAATGGAGTGGATGTGACAACCATTAAAGAATCACCATGTCATGCTCTCCCTCTCCTATCTTCCGTTATGTTATCATTCTTCTTATTTGCATTCTTGGGCACGGTGAGATTGTACTGCTACCATTGCTTATCCATCTCATCAATTTTTTTCCCCATGAAATTTTCTTTTGGATGAAAACCTTTGGAATAGTAGCTGCAAAGTGTTCTCTCCTTCTTTTTCTTACCCTTAGGCATAGAAGAGCTCTCTAAAGATTTTACGGGTCTCTCCTTCTTCGATTCATTAAATTTACCCTTCTCTTTTTGCTTGTCTCTTCCACTGCTCTTTGAAGCATCAATAGCCACAAGTGCTTGGTTCTTTGAATGCTTTATGGCACCCATTTAGACTAACATAGCTTGCTCTTGAGTCATTGCTACTATTAAGTCATTCAATGGAGCAATTTCTAGATCGAAAGGATGAGTTGATCTTCCTCTTTCTTGACTCCACATGCATCAAGTTCAATGAGGAGGGATTTAAAATTGGTAAATTATTCTTGCAGGTTGTTGGAATGAGTTGGAATGAAGGATATGAGTTCATTCCCCAGTTGATGCACTCTCATTTCATCTTGCTTGTCGAATAGTCCTTCCAATGTTGTCCAGATTACATCGGGAGTAGTAGCTCTGCTTACATGAAAGAGGAGTTCTCTGGAAATTGATAGGCCTATCAACACAATTGATTCATCAAATTTATTGAAATGCTTGATCTCCTATGCTAGAGAATTTGGTTCAGTCTCCATTCCCATTGTTACCTTGTAAAGTTGTTTTCTTCAGAGGAGCAAAGTGATATTTGTCTTCCATTCAAAGTAATTGAAATGATTTCAAACGAGTTTTGTTGGCTGAGAGAGATGATCCATTGTTGATGTCTGCACCTCCTGATGATCTATAACTATAAATAAAACTGTGTACAATCCACTAGCTTCAAACTAGCTCTGATACCATGTAGAATTCTTGCAGAAACACCGATAGATCTAGAATTCTAGTTAAATTAAACACAAGTAATTTTATGATATTCAAGAGAGGAGAGAAATAATTTTATCGATAAAATAAATGTAGTAAATTAATTAACAATATTAATAGATGCGTAGGCAAACCTCTAATCCCAAGGGGAGGTGGTTATATAGAAATTGTTGAATCTAGAAAACTACGAAAAAACTAGTAAAACTAGAAAAGGCTAAGAAAAACTAAAGGGAGGCCTAAAATAGCAACAATGACTCAAGAAAACCTATGCTAACTATCAGCCAAAATGAAATCACGAGGAGGGCTGAATTTCCCAAGGAATGAAACTTTAAAACTTGCTAAAATGGTATAGGGGATCAAATCCCTTGATTTAAGGAGGAACCTTCATGTGGGGCGCCAATCCTCAAATAACTCAAGTGGATGAGGTGTGGTTAGGTGCAAACATTAACTTAGATTTCTAAATGGATTAGAAAAGTGTTTCGACCAATATTTCTATAATATTAAGCCTTTAAAGGCAAAAAAACAAGGGAAAGTTAGTCCATCGAGCTAGTTTACCAAAAACCAACTGTGAACATGATTTTTAGTGCATGTGGCTAAGTTAATGATACTTAGGCTAAATAATAAATATATTTTTTAGGATTATATTCCAACACATATACCACAAGAATAAGAATAAATATGCAAACTACATGTAC
Organism: Pinus taeda; assembly: GCA_000404065.3. Lineage (NCBI taxonomy): Eukaryota > Viridiplantae > Streptophyta > Pinopsida > Pinales > Pinaceae > Pinus > Pinus taeda. Next base: position 23,785 of record APFE030542144.1, on the reverse strand, counting down.
ACATGAAAACAAATTCATTCAAGGAGAACATAAACCAAACACCACCCAAGGAGAATAGAACCATGCTCTGATACCACTCTATAACACCCTCCTCCCAAATTTGCCCAAGTTAATTGGTCTCCCGTGGTAAAAATGTGATAAAGAATTACTATTATATGATTCAAATCCCTAAATATAGTTAAGGAAGTAGAACCAACAAGACAAGACCAATCTGACCCTCCTTAGGAGCTACAAAATTAAGGAGACAACCAACACTTCTAGGTTCCCAACCCATCAGACAACTTAATTTTTTGTTCATATGCACCCCCATTTTCTCCAATAAAAATCCATGCATGCTAATAAGACCCTCGACTAAGGCATGCATGCCACTTTGGCCTTTTACAGTCAGTTTTATGCCAGCGAATCCATATTTGATTCCACTTTTTCAGGGCCAAAACTTAGACAACTACCCAAAACCTCATGAAACTTCCAGAAAATATAACTAACACTGAGATAAGATTACTAATGTAAATACTTGACCAAGGAATTTATCTGAGCCTTACTATCCATGACAGCCATTTTTTCAAATGTATCCTAAACATGAAATCTACAGGTCATAACAATAGATCTGAACATAGGGATCTCGTACTTATTTGATAAATGTCAAGCATGATTGATATCTCCTTAAAATAGTTGAATTATTATCTATTAGGTCATTCATTCATTATTATTTCATATACTAACAAAAACATGATGTGAGCCATACATTAATATTACCATAAAACATGCTCATAACCAGCAAATTACTAGTGATATATCGATGATGAAGCAACTATTAAAGCAACACAATAACAAGCATATATGAAAATACCAAAGGAAAAGGATATATTATTAACATATGAAAATCCAACCAAGTCAGGTGCTTCTATGTACCACTCGACCATAGATTTGGTTGAACCAAATCTTTATTTCAATGAATCACCCATGTTCCATATTCCAAGCATGAATGCAGAATCTCATGGAATAAATAAAGAAAACCAGACCAGTGCTTCCAGAGGACCAAAAATGTCAACCGTCAAAGAGTGATTCAATCTCACTGTCGGACATTACTAACCATCACCAGATCGATCTCTACCCAATTTGTTCAGGGCTCTAGAGTGTTTTTTCCAGCCAAGGCTTCTAGGACTAGTAACTCAACCTATAGTTGTTTTCTAGCTCTACAACATTTTTCCAGCCAGGGCTTCCAGGACTAATAAATCAACCTACCAAGGGTTGCAAAGCACTTTTTCAACCAAGGATTCTGGGACTAGTAACTCAACCCAAGCTACTACATGGCTTCTAGATCGTTTGTCCAACCAAGGCTCCAGGAACTAGTAACTCAACCCACTTCCACAAGGAACATGTGTACCAACCAGGAAAGAAATATAAAGCTCAGAACACCATGGATGTATAATTTCCTGTAGATCCACAAGATCATGCAATGTACTAAAGAAGAGGACAACAATCTACTTCCACTTTTAACTAGCAAAAGCCAATCGATCGATGAAAACAATATGAACATGAGGAAGATAAATCGATGACACATAACACAATATGTATCTATGGAAAGAGACTGCTCAAAACCCTGCTACCTATATTTCATATATCATAAATATGAGGGAGGATATAAATCTGGTTCTCATTAGAAGAATTCCACACAAGTATGTTCAACTCTCTCAACTCACAAGCAATCTCTTGGCCAACACTTATCCAAATTTGTAGCTCTAGAAGCCCCTATTTCCTTGTGGAATTCCTATGGCTGAATAGCCCATATTAATGTGAATCAAGTGGTTCCAAAACTGTGAAATCCAATCTAGGTTGTCTTCTTGTTTGCATGCATGATCTATACAACTTAGCAGATCATACAACTGAGAGTACATTGTCCCTCCACTCTAGTCTCAACTATGTCTTTAACAGAATCTACATGCATGATTTTCTAATGGGGGAACATTCAGTTAACTAGAGTGACACTAGTGGATGCACTAGTGCACCAATTGACTGTTAACTCCCTATTAGTTCCACAAACATTTTGCAACTAATTCAACTAAACATAACTCAGTAAACCGAGTTCTCTAATTACAGCTCACAATTAAACTCATCCTGGACCCATAAAACTTAGGGAGAACATATACATGACCTCATAGAGACTTCTAAATTGAAATTCCTAAGCTAATTAAGTTAATTTAATTTAATTTAACTATTTACAAGTTGCTATGAGAATAGAATTTGATTTTAATTCACAATTTCAATTCAAAAACAAAATTAAACTGGAATTTATTTTTTCCATTTCTCAACACTCCCTCTCAACAAGAAGGGGATTATTAGCTACCCCGAACCTATCTCTATGAAACTCGAATTTTACATCTTAACAATCCATTTATCAAAATGTCAGTATATTTCTCCTCTATGGGAATGTACTATAACAACATAATCTACCTCAATACACAATATCTGAGATGATGATAAGAGATATCAATATGCTTGGATTGATCATGAAAATCTAGATTTTTAGAGAGTTTGATGAAACATTGGCTATTGTAGTAAATCATAGTTGGGTCCCTCTTATGCTCAAACAAACCGACCAAGATCTTCCTCATCCATATGGCCTCACATTCTTCCTGACACACAACCATGCACTCCAACTCTCTCGAACTAAGTGCAAATGATATATGTTTCATGTTGTACCAACAAACTACTACTAACCCAATATTGAAGATCCTTCCTGATGTGCTATTCTAATCGTATGGAATCCCTACCCAATCTGCATTTGTGAGGCCTTGAAGTTCCACTCCCTTTGTCCATTCATACCATAATCAATACTGAGAAGTGCCCTTAAGGTATCTCAACACATTCTTTGCCACCTTCCAATAAATATTAGTACGCCTAACCATCACTTGACTAAGTTGGATAACTATATAACACATATCTAGTTGTGTGTTCACCAAGTACATGAGTAAACCTACAAGTTACCTATAAATAATAGCTTCCACTACTTCCCTAGAAGTAGCATCATCCTTCTTCTAGTTACCTACTAGAGGATTATCGATGGGTTTGCTTCTCACCATGTAGAATCTCCCGAGTATCTCGTTGGCATACTTTCCCTAAGACACAAATAATTTCCCATCTCCCTGCCATACCTCCATGCTAATAAAATGATGCATGAGCCCCATGTTCTTCATCTCAAATTATCTTGCAAGGTCCTCCATGAAGTATTTGATGAGTTGATCATCACCTTATAGTATGATATCATTAACATAGAGTAAAATGATCAACAATTTACCTTCCACCATTATGTGGTAGAGGTTCCCATATGCTTCACTCTTTGTGAAGCTGAACCTAGTGAAGTAGCTATCTATCATGGTGTACAAAGAACAAGGTTCTTGCTTTAGCCCATACAACACTCTCTCGAGCTAGTAGACATGCGACTCATGGTCAAAGGTGTCAAAACCTTTAGGTTGCTCTATGTACACCTCTTCCTCAATCATGATATTAAGAAAGGTTGTCTTCATGTCCATTTGATGTATCTTCGAACCCATCTTTGCTAGTAGTGGCACTATAGATCTCACTGATGAGTAACTTGAATGAGGAGCAAAGTTCTCATCATAGTCAATCCTGTTTACTTGGGAAAAGCCACGGGCCACAAATCTAGCCTTGTGCTTCTCCACACTACCATATGTATCTTAATTTACCTTGTAAATCCAACAGGAGCTCACCACTCACTTGTCCTCTGGCCTCAAGACCACATCCCAAACACTATTACGAATTATGTAGTCATACTCCTCCACCATGGCATCAAACCAAACTGGCTGTTACACTGCTTCCATAAAGGAATATGTTGGGTTGTTAATATGTCATTAATATTATCACTTTTGAACACTTATCCCGCCTATTTCCACTATTCTTCATCATATCATTTGTTATAATTTATTATTTAAATCCATTTTATAAATGATTTATGATATTATGGATGAATATTATTTATTCTCCTTTATTTCTAATAAATTGATGATTATGAATTATTTTATCAATGATAGTTTCAGTAAATTAGTTGTAACATTATTTACCATTTTTAACCTCCAAGATAATTTCTAGATTGAAGATTTGACCATTAAATCTGCCAACTCAGAAATTCGCTGGAATAAGAAGTGACAGTTTTGCGGTTGAGATTCTGAGAAAATCAAGAAGAATTTGCAAAATATGGAACATGGGTTTTGTCCAGAACGGACCCAACTAACTTTAGAGAAGAACGGTTTGCCAAAATCCGGCTTGTATTGAGAGAAACAGAGGGTTCGTTGAGCACGGTTTGCTCAGATTTGTTGTTGCGACCGTCCTCCAAATCTCAGCTGCAAAGCCAAATTTGTCTTGCTTTTGTTGAGAGATGAATGGAAATATATCTTCTTGTTGATCAATTGGTTGGAAACAATCCAATTTTGTAATACAAATCATGTTGTACTTATCTTTATTGTAACTTCTCTCTGATCTCTCTATTTAAATGAAAACAGAGATCAGAGATGGGGATGACTTCAGGATGACTTTGGGGATGGAGAATTGAGGATTCAGGATTCGAGATTCAAGAATGATGATGGATTATTCATGATAGGATAGGGATTGTTTCATTGCCATTGTAATTCTCAAGATTTTGTTGTTGTAATGATTGCACAATTTGATGATTAATATATGATTTGGGAGTTGCTGCTCATTCTTCTCATCTGAAGTAGCCCAGCAGCATCCGCTGGCAGCTAAGGGCCCAGCAACTGGAGGATTGTGGTGCTGTTGTATATTATATCTTTAGTTCATGCATGGTTTGCTTATCAAGATTTATTCAGTAATCTGGTATGTTTTGTTATTTTACATCACGATTCTGTTATATTTGATTTATGTCGAACTGATCAATATCATTCTCTATGACACAAATGTAGTATTGATTCATCTTGACTTGGTAACACATTGCTGTTCTTTTAATCATTGATATAACGTTGCTGATCCTTACAGAATGTTATTGATGTTCAATTACAACGTAACCGTGTTGTGACCTTCATAAATTGGTATTCCTGAATTCATCTTAGAGATTATATTTCTTGGCGATTGTTGAATCTATTGACGTTGTCGTTCCATTACAAAATACAGTCGTATTCTTTATAACTCAGACCGGTAATTGGATTACCATATCAGATTACTATTAAGGTGTGCCGTGTGTATTTATATTTGACTTTCCAGCATTGTTTCATATTCCATCATTAATCAATGTTGTTCTATTTCCTTGTGCTGTTCAATTTATTCTTAGAGTAAAGATTGCTATTAATTTGGCTTTGTTGTTGTTCATTTTCATTAATTAAAGTTTGCTGTTCAGATTCCTTTAATTCTAGTTTGCTGTTCCATTTACGGCCGTTCCATTTTAGACTTGCTGTTCCATTTCCTATTTGTTGTTCTATTTTACTTTTCGCCGTTCCATTTAGTTGCATTTGTTGTTTTGGTGTGAGAGAATCTCTAAGGCTGTAGTGATCCTCAACAGTCGCTGCATAGCTCCCAGACCTATCGTCCATGCTCTAATTTCCTTTCCATCAGTTTCTAGAGGGATGGGTTATCTTTTCCGCACCCTTGACTCATAAGCTGTCTTGTGTGATTTTATCCTTTTGAAGTAATTTAGTCATAGTCTAGTATCCATTTACTCTTGTATTCTCTAAACGATGTACTACTAAACATTACTCTTGCGTAAATAGCCGCCTCAAACTGAGTACACTCTTCAAATAAAAAGTCGTCCTTGGGTTGATAACTAATGTGAGGTAATTAGGAGTTTAAAAGACACCTTTTTATTGCTCCACATTTTGGCACCGTTGTCGGGGAGAGTGTAGCCATTTCTAAAGAGTAGTTTGAATCTGATGACTGCCTGCTAGGGAAGAGTTGGATCTTAAAAACGGAAGGTAAGAACCTGCATACGGAGCATGTAAAAGCCCTGCTCCCCCGTCTGATTTCTAGCAGGGCTGTTAAAGAACCTAGGGTAGAAATAGATGTTTGAATTTTTATGTTAATGATTAAGAAAACGATAGAAATTTTTAAAAGATGAATCACATGATCTCACGCAAGTGGTGATGTAAGCACCACCCATTTCACTAACCGATTGACAGGAACATTTGAAGAAGGAGCCTCGAAGAAACACATGAAGAACATCTTATACTATGGTATAAATGGCTCACGTTTCTACTTTTGAATTTCCTATCAAAGATCTAGGAGGAGTGACACAAATGCACATAATTGCCCTATCATTACCAAATTTTCATGGTTTAGCAAACGAAGATCCAAATACATTCTTATTTGAGTTCGAAATACTCTGTAGAGGATATGATTATTTTACTAATGATCAAAGATTGAAAGTGTTTCCTCTTACTCTAAAAGGAGCAGCTCTCCGATGGTTCATGAGCCTCGGTGGGAATTGCATCCAATCATGGGAGGACATGAAGAACATATTCTTGAAGAAGTACCAACACTATTGCAAATCCAATGAAGATATTTTCGATATGATAGAAGGGGAAGATGAAAGTTTGGAGGAATATGTAGATCGATTTCAATACAACTTTCAAAAATCAAAATATAAGCATTTGGAAAAAGAGATATTAAAAACCGTCCTTCTTAAAGGGATCAAAGATAAATTTTTAGAACTCTTAAATCTGATAGGAAAAGGTGACTTTTTTCAGTTATCATATGATGATGTTTGTGAGTTGTGCATAAGGTATTCAAGAGGAATCTCCAAGGCTGGTAAGAATTCTAGAGATGTTTGTTCTTTCTTTTCCAAATCTGCTACAAGAATAAGAGACATAAGAGCTGAAATCAATGTGTTATTTGAAAATTTTAAAGTTGATTTTACTAGCTCTCTAAATGAAAAATTGGATGTTTTCCAGGTTCATAAACATGAATAAATTGGTGAAGTGTTTTTCACTCATGACCGAAAGGAGCATACCATAGATGGTTGTTCTTACTTATCTAATTTGGAAGTGGCATATCAAAGAGGTATGGACGTTGCAACAAGGTCAAAACCATGGAAATCATGGCCTACAGGTATGGTTCAAAACACTTCCTCTCCACTTTCTTACTTGCATAATCCATTATGGAATACTAATGTGTTAGGGCAGCCATGTGAATCTCAATATAACCACCAGCAATTTTGTCTACAAGCATGGCATGGTTCACCTTATGATTGCATGACTACTCTCCCTCATCTTGTAGCACAAGCACATTCTCCATATTCTCCACCGGCTCTTTTGCAACATCCTGCTTGCATATCATATTCATCCACTCAAGCCAATCAACCACATCATCACAATGCTCCATTCTTTACGCATTTTCCTGCTCAACTAATTCCACACCCTCACCACAATAAACCAGTACAACATGCTTACAATGTTGAACTGCCAAATTTACCCACCCTTCCCACCCATTCTATCTCACATGTGTTATTAGAGAAAACTTACAATGAGATTCAGAAATGTTTCAAATGCAAAAATTGTAGAAGCTATGGAAGAAAATGAGGTTTCTTTTACTATGCATCAACAAGCTATTTTAAAAGCTCAAGAACTTCATGATATGATGGCTATGCGAAATCAAAAAAGTAAATGATACATTGAAGATTGGTTTCACTCCATCACTTGTTCGCAACATTGCTCCATACTTCACCAATTTTTGATACCATTTTTTCAAGGGAGGTTGGCTTCTCATACCCTAATATTTATTAAGATGCATTTTTCAAATTTGGATATGTGCATACATGGAGCCTTATTTCGAAAATGGCTTCATTGGAAGTACTCATATACGTAGTCATATTCATTTTTCAAATCAAAATAAGTTAGTGTAGAAAATAAAATAAATAATGGAATAAATAAATGCATTTTGTTGTTTTTTGTTGCAACATGCTATGCAAATCAACATTGGCGATATTTTTTTTTTAATTAATTTGTGTATGTAGATTATTTATAATAGAAATAAAAATTCTACAAACACTTATATTCATTTTTATCATCAATATGAAAAAATACTTGAATATCATTTTTTTTGGCTTGCGGGCTTGATGAGATTTCTGGAAAAACAGTCGGGACAGTCATGTTTTAAGGGACCAAAAGGGAATATTTTTAAAACCTGTTTCTACCCTAAGTAGCCCTTGATGTCTAATTTCCAACTCAATTTGAATCACTCAATTTGGATTTGAAACGAAAAATTTAGAACCAAAACATTGACCGGATGTCTAGCAGGAAGCTCAAGAACAGACTTGGGACAGTCCGTTTTTGGAGGCCTAAATGAGTGAATTTTTAAAACCTGTTTCTATGTTAGATTCCCCTATGAATATAGTTTACAATTCAATTATAATCACTCATTTTTGATATTGTATGGGGAAGTTATCATCAAAATACTGACTGTCTATTGTAAATCAACATCCTTAAAACTCTGTTTTTCCTACTGTTTCTTACAGTATTTGACCTATCAATTATTTGTTTCTTCAAAACCTGTTCCTATTGGAGATAAATAAATTAATCTAATTTCATTTTCAATTTGATTCATTCGAATCTTACATCAAACGAAAACGTTATGCTTGAAATATCAACTGTTGGTCTAAGTTGGGTAAGCGAAAATGACTCTGTTATGCAGATTGTTCTAACTAAAATTGACATATCATATCATTGAATTTTTAAAACCTGTTTCTATTGCACATAAACCTTTAAATTAGCTTTCATTTGGCTTTGGAATCAGTCAATTTTGATGAAAAATAAAGAAGTTGTGATTAAAACACTGATGGTTAGTATGGTCGACCACTGCTCTCCCGCAGGTGACAAATAAATTTTACTTTGTTATTTTCTCTGTGGATTTGTTATACAGAGTAACTACTTGTTAGTTTTTTGCATAATTCTTGGATTAAGGGAGCCTTTACACCTCTCTTTCTCTATGATTTAATGTTTTATTGCAGGTAGATACTCGTTTTTGCAGGTCCTAGGAGAAAAAGAAGGTCAATTTATGGACGAGTGATTTTGACAGAAATTTTAAATGAAACAAAGGAATTTCATCCAACTCATTACCCAACGGATTCATAATAGAAGAAATGAAGAATTGATTTCCATTTGAAGATTCATGTCATGTCTTTGCTGCCAAAACATTTTTCGAATATATTACTTTTTTATATAACATCATAGCTGTTGTAACTTAATTTATTTATTTACATACTGTTTTTTGTTGTTTCTTTTCTAATTTCTCTATATTTTGTGTTTCAAGTGTTGCTTCATTCAAAGTGTAACTCATCATCAGCATCAATGCAGTGAACAGCTAATTCATTCTTTGCGTGCTTGCATTTTATGATTGTGCATTTTGCTGTTCCTTTTCTGAAGGGACAACATTTGTGTGCATTTTTGTCATTCATGTTGTTAATTTTCAAAGGGACATCATTTTTCATTTTGCTATTCATTTCTCAAAGGAATAACACTTTTTGAGTCAACTGTTCATTTTGTTGTTCCTTTTTCACGGTTCATTTTGTTGTTCCTTTTCGAAATGGAACAACACTTCTGCACTTTCACGTTTTATTGTTCCTTTTCGAAATGGAACAACACTTCTGCACTTTCACGATTTGCTATTCCTTTTCGAAATGGAACAACACTTCTGCACTTTCACGTTTTGTTGTTCCTTTTCGAAATGGAACAACACTTCTACACTTTCACGTTTTGTTGTTCCTTTTCGAAATGGAACAACATTTTTGCACTTTCACGTTTTGTTGTTCCTTTCCGAATGGAACAACACTTCTGCACTTTCACGTTTTGCCGTTCCTTTTCGAAAAGAATAGCACATTGACACTTTTCATTTTTGTTTTTGCTTTTCCAGAGGAACAACACTTGCGTTTTTGTTGTTCCTTTTCCAAAGGAATGACACTTTTGATTTTTGTTGTTCCTTTTCCAAAGGAACGACACTTGCATATTTTGTTCATTTTCTAAAGGAACGACCCTATAGTTTTTGCTATCCTTTTTTCCAAAGGAACGACATTTGCATTTTCACACTTTTTTGTGTGTATTTTTGTTTTTTGGTATGCATTTTCTCTGTTTTTCCCTACACAGAACACCACTTTCTTTTTGAGTGTTTTTGTTGTTCCTTCAAAAAAGCAACACTTTGGGAGTATTTTTAAGAGCAACCCTTCCCTTCTCTTGTGGGATTATTCCTAGTTCATCTCAACCACATTTTCTTGATTCTCTTTCATGTCATGAAGTACACTACTTTTATGAGGACAAGAATTATGGATTCGTTTGAAGCAAGTTATTATCATTCAAGTTATGATCTTTAACAGGATAGTTCCTTGATGATAGATTTTTTTCAAAAAGGACACAATTATTTATATACTATTTTACTGCATTATTTTCTATTGAACATGATATTGATTGATCATCTTAATACCATACTGGTTCCACCCTTCCTAGTTATAATCTTCTCTGTTTGTCATAAATGAGATTATGGGTATATTTTTTTTCTATTGATATGTTCAACTTCTTCTGCCATCCTTGCTCTTAAGGAGTATGGAGCCTCCCTCTTTTTATCATAAAAATATGTAATAAAAACAAAATTTGTTCACAGATGGAGGATAGGGGGTCTCATTACGAGCCAACCTACCATGTTCATAAGGTTGTAACAAAGTGACATTCCCATTATGGCCACCACACCAGGGTTATGATCCACTGGATAGCCAAACTATCCTTGGAACATGAGGTCTCATCACGAGCCAGCTTGATCACTTTTGCTACATCCTAGTGAATGCCAGTGTGGTTATCTGGTTACCACGTCAGCACACTGATCTCTTCTATAGAACAACACTGAAACTCTCTAGTTATAAATTGAGGATTCTGGCTCATATGGGTTAAAAAGCAACCCTGGCGAGGCTATGAATTCCTGCTGGTAGCAGCGGCTCTAATTATGGTATTGAAGTTATATCTTTTCGTCAATTATTATTATAATACGCTTTTCTTATTTTCTTTTTATCAGAGAAGTTATTTCCTTAACCTTTTCCCTGTTTTGAACCTTTATGCATGAGAAATTGTTTTACAATCAATCACATTATTTTCAGCTAGAATACCATCAGCAAAGCATATTTTTAACATATTGTTGTCCTTTTTCGTTTTGCATAAACTATCATCAATCCAAAACGTCCTATCTCTTATTCATAACTATCTTTACACACTTTTCTCTTAATATAACCATAACTTTCACTGTCCTATCATTGATAAGTGTACTCTGCTTCATTTACTGATATATTGTTCATTCCATTGCCTTGCCGTCAGCACCACCCATTTCATATGCTTTATGGTTATGGAACCCATTTTTCCAATTGGAGGGGGGAATGTATGCATTATGGGATTGCATGCGATATGATTACTGCACTTTGCCATACTTTGTTGATTTGACAACATATTAGTATTGCATGTATACATAAGTTTTTCTAATTGAAATTTTGGCATGCATTTTATCTGTTGCTATAAAAAGCTAACACTCTGGATTCAAGAACATTGTATGCAAAATAGTGCTTTGTTTATAGGAGAATAACAAGTATGGGTAGAATTATATTCACAACATGACCACATGATTGCCACTAACAGAAGAGGCTCGAGCACCTCGTGAATGTGAACAATTCTTCAGACATTATGTGCTTACCTAGATTCCACCTTTTGCATTACCTTCAGCACCAACTTTGCCTACATCAGCTTCAACAACTGCCAATACATATATGTTATTCCACATTTTTCTTTTGGACGTAAAACTTGAGGTAAAATAGCATAATTTTTTGATTTATTACGAATTTAGGAGAATTTCATGAAAATCCATTTTGAGCATTATTTATCATCCTTCATTTCATAGTTTTTACCACTTCCCATTTTTCAGTGGCATATCATCTTTTGGTTTGGGGGAGTGTCACTTTCATTTATTTCTTTTTTATGACCATGTCATTCATATTCTTTATTATCCATTTATATTCTTATTCATTCTCAACACCTCCCTTATTCCATCTTGTTTTACACCAAGCATACAATTCAACAGATAGTAGCAACCACCTCTATTTGTTTTCTAGCATCGCATGAGGGCATGCTAATTTTTCAAAGAGGGGGAGGAATTGCTATGCATGATGGATGTTTTCTGTTTTCTTTCTCCTTTAAAGCATACAATTTCAGTATAGAAATTGATTTCCCTAATATTTTCAAAAACTATGAACTCAATTCTTGTGATCTCTAGGAAACACAGACATACTATTAAAATACACATACCTAGATAAATTCAAGATAAATTGGTTCATA
>APFE030542140.1:67107-94073 GCA_000404065.3 Pinus taeda | reverse complement strand
AAGATGAGGGTTTGGGCTTAGAATGTACGCCTTCAGTTAAGGATTTATTTTAGCCCAATGGATAAAAGAATTAGCCCAGAAGTTTGTTGTTATTGCTCGTGAGATCACCGTTGAAAATGGTTAAAGAATTCAGATTTGGTATGGATCCGGATCAACGATGTTGGTCGAAGCCCTGCTGGATAGTTAAATTTGCATGAGAAGATAATGGATCTGCTATGTAGAGTTTGATTGTCAACGTATTTGCATATGAAAAGAAGTTGGATTTGGTCAGATCTAATCTGGATCTGTAGATTAGATCGGCGGGGTACCTCCTTCTGTCCAAGATCTCTCTTTTTTGGAATTCATGGTAGATGACAATTCTACAGTGATGTTGGATGGGAATTCAAGCAGTTTGATAGAAGTTTTTTTTGACCAAATCAAATTGAGAGAGGATGGATCAAAATCACAGCAGCAGTAAACAAAAAAAAATAATAATAATAATTAATGAAGTCAAAATTATTGCATGTAAATGGGCATACTACTGTAAGACCTGGTAAGGCATGTGTACCCCTTGGTGATCACCAGTAAAGTCTGGGTTAGACCTAGGTGATAGGGGGGATGTCAGGTTAACAATACCCCGAGTAAAAAACTTTGAGGGGGGTAAGAGCTAGAGTGAGCAGGATTGTCTCACTTAGCAGGTTTGGCTGGAGTTAGTCAAGGAACCCCAAGTCAAGTTTAAGGGGGGAAATTGTTAGGTAAACTTGACTCAGGATAGAGTCAAAAGATGATGAGGTTAAACAGTGATGGTTTTGGGGCACATGGCATTGTGCACCCATGGTATTCTGCCCATGGTATTATATGTAATGGAGCCTATAAAAGGCTGGAAGGACTTCATTGTAACGCAAGGCCTGGAGGTGAGCGGTGAAGGCTCACTTGGCCGGATTGGCCAGGGTTTTGGCCAATGCTAATGGAATTTCATTAGGATGGGTTTTCCCCGGAGTTTGGGGTTTTTTTCCCGGTTAAATATTTGTGTTTATGTTAATGATTTGTTGCTGACCTTTTATGTTTATTTCTCTGAGTAAATTCTTTATTGTTTTCGCTGTTTAACTCCAAGACCATTTTCATATATACGCAGTCATTCCATTTCCATACACACAATCATTCCATTTCTTAAATAGCACTCGTTTTATAGATAGTAAGAGTAATTTTGAAGGTTAACCGAAAACAAGGGATATGGGGCTTATTGTCAGGACAGAGCCCGTAGGGGTAAAGTATATGGAGGGCTATCCACAGCTTAAAGGGATGCTATAGATGGCCGGATGGTTAAATTTTATTGAGAAATTTGACAGCTACCACAAGAAAATTTCCAAGTCTTTTGCAAGGTCATTTGATGGCATAGAAGTGGAGATATGAGATATTAAATTTGCAGTCACAGAATCCTTCATAGTAGAAGCAACAAGGCTGCCCAGATAAGGAGAAAGATGGTTTAAAAACAAGGAATTTCGTGGTGAATCTTGGAAAGTTATCCTTAGAAACCCAGGTATGAATGTTACAATATTTAGAAAGGAAATTCCTATTTCAGCACTCAAGAAAAAATGGGGTAATATGCTGCTGATATTGCAAAAATTCATTACATGTGAAGGAAGATTTGGGTTTATGTATGTTTACCATACACGCTTATAATGAATTTCTTAGAAAATGGAACCATCAACCTTCCCTTCTTCCTTCTAAGCAGTCTAAGAAGGATGGCTACAAATGTCCAAAAGAAAATTGAATCCATAGAAAAAACTATGTATCATCATGGATTAGTGAAAACACTGGTTGAATTCCATTTGAAAAGTATAGGGGATACCTGAGAAAATTTCTTGGTAAGAAATTTCTTCTAGGATGCTCCAGAGTCACCTGAGGAAGTCATGTTAAGAAAAGTAGGAGGAGAAAGATAAGCATTAACATTCAAAACAAATTTGGAACCTCCTCACAAAAAAATGACGCAGAGACAGCTTCTAAACCAGAGGTTAGAAAGCAGACTAAATAGAAAGGAAAAATGAAAGAGAGAGCTAAAGAAATCAATGAAGACATTCTTGAACCTTCATCACCACAAGAAGATGAACAGTTACTCTCCGAAAGACTGACCAAGATTAGGGAGAAAAGCAAGAAAAAGAAGGAGATAGGGAAGAGGAAGAAGGACACAAGAGAAGAAACCATAAGCTTCCAAAACCTGAGAAGGAGCTCTAGACTCCAAGGTAAGGAGAGGAAGGTAACATCAAAAGGAGCCCAGTTCCTAAACTTAGAGGAAGAAACTACAGTTCAATCTCCTGATAGTATTCCACCTGAACACAATCCACAAAACTCTCCTCCAAAGAATTTTGAAGGCAGCCCAAGCAGAGATTCTCCTAGCATAGATCCAGTACAGCAACAAATTTATGATTACATAGAATCACTGGAAAATAAAAGTGCCTTAATGGATCTAGGATCCTCAGCCAATCTAGAACAACCTGTCAATCCACAAGAACCTCTGACTAACTCTCTCAAACATGAAATCTATGAGTTAGAGATATTGAACAGGCATATCAAGAAAGAAAATGAAACCTTGAGGGAACAGAACAATCTGGATAAAGCCATTCATGACAATACAATGTTGCACCTAGGATTATGGTACGGGAAAAATAGGAAGCTGAAGAGGAAAAAATAGGAATTTAAGCAGAAAACTTATCAACCTCAAATACAAACTTCTTATGAAGAAGCCCAGGATGGTAGTCAGTGCAAGGAGAAGTAAAAAAAATGAAGTTGGATGTGCTAGCAGAAGTATCAGAATAGATGCAATAAGAGAAAGAAGTTCACATTTTTCAAAATTGCATGGGGATATGTAATGATTTTGCAGTGGGGGTATGTTGAGCCTCAAAATTACTCTTTCCCTAACAACTCTTCTCATTCATTTTCTTTGCTTTTCCATAAGAAAGATGCATTCTCATTACTAATAACTGGTATATACTATCTTGAGGAGGACATTTAGTGATTTACATGTTATGCTTTTTATGTTTTTCTGTTTGAATAAATTTTTGTATATTAGCTACGGAACGCAGCCTATTCTGCAGCTAATCAACTGTTCCATAGCGACCTCCATGCTCTAACTAGTTCCAGGTGTCAGAAGGAGAAACTTGCCACATGAACAGCTTTGAAATCATCATGACATGGACCCTGTCCTATTCATTCAGCCCAGGTTGACAATGAAGATGGCATAAGACTACGGTCAATGGATAAGTCAAACACAAAGAGACCGAGGGTAATAGGACTCTGTTTCATGGTTAATTAATGCGTTTCATAGTGATGGGAAGAGTTATTTGGAGCAACTAATTGTACCTACGGACTCCAGCAACCACTTGTACAAACAAATCCAACAGCCACCATGTCTTGGATTTATTTCTCCAGCAGTTGAGGAAGAAATTCCACATATTTGTCTTCTATGTGTTTGGCTATAGCATGCTTTTCTCCACAACAGTTATATGATTTTTCTTATAAATACCTGTGTAAGGGACTGAAGAAGTTAATAATAGTTTTAATGTGAAATTGAAGTTCTAGACTCTGTAATTTTTGGGTGTTTTGTGTCCTTGTTTTAATATGAGAAGACCACATGTTTTTATGAACATCTGAAGGAGTTTTCTTGGAGTTGATTGAGCAAGCGTAGCCTAATCATTTGCAGAGGGCCCCTGTAGTGAAGAAGGTTTCATTTATTTATTTTTCTTCTTCTTTTTAACTGTAAATTCATCATTTTCTTTCTAAAACAATGTTTATAATCATTTTCTTACTAACAGTGTTTATAATGAAATTTCTATTCATTTTCTTACTAACAATGTTTATAATTTAGAGTAGTTTCCATTAGCTTGATTTCTTTTTAATTCTTATCAGTAGTTTAGAAGATAGAACTCAATAGTGTAATCTTGTTTCTTCAATTAAAAACTAACCTTGTTTCAGGATGAGAGTAGGATTAAAGAATGATAAGGATACATTGTTGGATAGTTTACTTCATTCATTGTTTTGCTAGTTTAAATTCTCAATTAAACTGATCAATGTTATTTACTGTCTTTGCCATTTCATTTTTAATTTAAAATACTAACTCATGGTGGTAATGAATGTTATGGAAAAATCTTCAAGTTGATAATTCATCCTTAACTAAGTGGTTGAACATTTCATCTATGCAATGAGTTATTTCAGCATCTTTGCATTTTCTTTCTCTTAGATTAATGAAGTACATAATTACTTAAATGTCATCCCAAGGAGACTTTCTCCCAAAATTGAGAGGTAGAGTAACCAAGTATTTCATTTAGTTTTATTTATGTAATTAGTTAGACATCAATTGAAAATTTCACTTTCAGTTTTAATTCATGATTTGGAAATACTGGTAAAATAAGAATAGAAACTTTGTTTTCATTTCTTTCTTAGCTTTGTTTCCATATCTTTCTTAGCTCTATTTTCAATTTTTAGATTTTGAACAGTCTTTAATAAAGTTAGATTTAGTTTTGATAATTTACATTGTAAATCATTAGGAATTAAAAGACCAAAAACCCCCAAAACAACATAAAACATAAAAACAATGAAGTAAGAAGGATTAGCTAGCACAAACAATGCACTACACTTCATTAGTTTACGATACCCGGATTGATAATTTATGTAGAGCAATTTAGGACACTAAATTAACCAAACACCTAGTCCACAACCCAACCTCAACTCTTACTACTGGTTCATTGATGGGGGTAGGGTCATCCCACAGAAGTTTTCCATCCCATTATTCTTTGAGCTTGAGAAAGAAAGGGCAAGGACACACAAGTGGATGCAGATTACCAAATCAAGTGGAGGATGTAGGGCACATGGAGGAGAAATTGAAGGATATGGGACAAGAACTGAGCAACATAAGGGACAGAGAGGCAATGATGAAAGCTCAGTTGGAGGCAAAGAATGCATGGTTAAGGGGACAACTACAAGAAAGGGAAAGTCAGTTGGCAACTATAGCCAGTTTATCATTAGAGGCAATCCAGTGTAGGATGCCAACAAAGTCTTATTCCTTGTATCTCAAGGAACAATGGCTACAATTCCAAATTAAGACTTTAGCATAGAGAGGCACTATTCCCTTCCAAGACTATAGACAATTCATTGGTCTCTGTGATCAAAGTACCTTGGAAGATAGATAAAAAATGTCCGAGTTTTACCTACACAACTTGGCCTTGACAAATTTGAATGTGTGGGACCCAAATTCAAAACTAGGGGACTTGCAATTGATGGCTTTAGCATCATGGATGAATCATGAGGAGGCAAGAGCTACAAAAATGAAAAAGGTAATGGAAAGAGAAGAGATATAACCCCTCATGATAAGAGCTAAGCAATCTAATCCAATGGTTGTCATCAGTACCTACAACCTAATTGCAAATGATCCTAAGCTTGCACCTAGGTACCTTGCTGCATAAGAGCAAGCAATCACACAATTTGAAGACATGTTCAGATTTCTAGGAGATGACAACATGCAAGATTTCCAAAGGAGATGGAACACCTTGCCTTACAGCCTGAAAATCAGAGAATACCATTCTTCCCAGAGGATGAGAGAGGCACTAAACAGAACACCCATGTACAAGCAAGCTCTACAAAGACTCCAAGTCAATTGGATTGGCTTGAGACTTAGTCCACCTCTACTTTTAGGAATGTTGGAAGGAAGGAAAGAAGAAGAAGAAAGAAAGCAGTGGGAAGAGATAGAGAGAAAGGCAAGATTTTATTCACAAGAAGAAGAAACTACAACAGAAGCATGGGATGTCAGGGAGGCCACCACAGTAGTGAAGGACATAGATATAGATTAAGTTACTCAGAGGATGAGCAACACTTTACGTAGGGGGGTGATGATGAGCCTCATCATGGGTAATTATATGGACCTTAATACACCTCCAAGCTTATTAAAATAAACTCTTCTCATAATTCCTTACATTATTTTAATTATATTTTGCTTAATGAGATGAGTAAAAGTAAGATGTTATGTCTAGTGGTCTAATGTGCATTGATTGTAGGTTTTTGAGAGCAAATCATGGCAATTTTGGCTAATTAAGGGTAGAAACTCGAATGAGATCATGGGTAGCCGAGTCAGTGACAGTTAAGAGCTAGTTCATCTTGAGTTTGGGAGCCATGCCTCCCTAGATTTAACGAAGTTGTTGGAGACTTTATTTGTATAAATAAAGAGGCCTAGAGCCTCATTAGGATTCAGCTTTTTTATGTAAGAGCACTAAGCATTTTCGAGTTCAAGCTTTGTGGCAAAACATTGTTATGTAATTTTTCTGATATGATAATGAGAATGAACATTTCCTTGATCCAACACTGAGTTGACTCAGAGGGCTGAAGCTCTTGGGTTAGGGCCCAATCCTAGCAACGAAGTCTCCTCTTCTCGTACTTGTATGCTTAGGTGATTTCATAGATTTATGGTTGAATTGGTTTTAGTGTTGTTTCATTGCAAATAGTTGTGAATTTGATTAGTTTGCTTCTATTTGTACATTGCTTTAGTAGTAGCTTAGAAAGATAAAGGAATACCAAAAACGCTAATAGTAAGTGGATTTGGCCTCACTCCTCCCTTGAGGGACCATGGTTTGAGGAAAAACTCCTATTCAGCCCCATAAAGACAAAATCTTGATTTCTTATGGAATTTAGGGTTTTCTGCTACTTAGGCCAACATCTTTTCAGTTTTCAAAGATAGCTTTCAATTTTCATTTATGACATCTTCAGCTTTGTATTGGATCTCATGGTGTTTCACAATATTTTTCAAGAATTTCCATGCATGAACTAGGCAACTAAGTAATGAATTCTGTTTTCTTAAGTTGATTGGAAATCTTCCTTGTTTGATATGATTCATGGATAAATGCTAGTAATGTATGTATTACAGGAGTTTCAATAGTGCAGGAAGATCTCATGCCAACAACCCCAACTTAATCTCATCCATCCATGATCACCAAAAGCCACCAAGTCCCTCAACTAATTCATCATTCCATAAGAACAACTTTCCAGGTTTGTTGAACAAATCCAACCATCGTACAAACTCTGTTTTGAGCTCTGAAGAAGTCCTAGTCACTCCCTTGCTCTATTTCTTCCATCATTCACCTTCCCTAAGCCCTATACCACCTTCCAAATCACTCTGATTGCTCTTGGTCGGATCTTGTATGAATACATGGGATCCTGTAGGAGCATTTGGACATCCTGTAGGAAGCATTAGGACATCCTGTAGGACGACTTGTAGTGGCTTGTTTTGAGGCTGATTTGTGGAAAAAGCATCCAGGAAGATAGGAGAAGACCCCTACTTTCCTCCCAAACCATTTGACCTTCCATCACCATCTCTAACCCACCTGCCACATCACCAAGAAGATTTAGCATTCACATTTTCACAAAAAAGGACAAAAAGGAAAAAAGAGTTATTGTGTTCATTCATATGCACAATAGTAGAATGTTTGGTTATTTCAGATTACATGCCTAGGGCAGTTAGGATTACACACATGTTAGCTTAGAACTCTTTTGAAGTAAGATCCCTTAGCAATTAGTTAGATGAGTGGTGTGTTTAAAGCATTAATTTAGTCTTTCCTTACTACAGTAGACAATCTTCCCATTCTCCCAATTAGTGCAAAATTCCCCTTTCTTCATTGGTAGTCAAATTTATTCTGAATCAATAGAAGGCTAGTTTGAGAAACCATAGTGGTCTATTGCCAACTCAGCAGTGAAAAACAGTGGATCCATCACATGTTCTTGTGTATACAGCACTGTCACCTCCAAGTTTGTACGAACCTTGGGTTGATAACTTAAAGTTGGTAGGCCCAAGAGTTGTAGCATTCTTGCTACAATACTGGTGCTTATCAGCTGCAAGAAAAGAACACCACCATGAAGTCAAAGAAGGACATCGGAAAGTGGTGTGAGATCCATAAGAGCCCCACTCACAACACAAATGAGTGTCGAGCCAAGCAGTGGCTGGTGGCCGAGTTGAAGGCTTCAGAACCAGATGCATGTTCTGACCTTGATTTAGAACCCGACAAGAGGAATGACAAAGGGAAGAAGATTATTATTGCAGAGCCTAGTGCCACTGTTTCCACCACCAAGATATAGAAGAATGAGCCCAAAGATCTAGAGGAGGGGGAGCGTCTTTTCCACTCACAAATGTGGGTGAACGGTTCGCCGTTGAAATTCATTGTTGATAGTGGCAACCAAAAGAACCTCATTTCAGTAGAGGTCGTGAATTGACAAGGCCTACTAACCATACCACACTCGTAGCTGTACAACATTGGGTGGCTTCATAATGTACGAGACCTCAGAGTCATCCAGCAATGTCGCCTTCCCTACAGCATCAAGCCCTTCACAAATGAGGTATTATGTGGTGTTTCTCCTCTCGACGTTTGTGATGTATTATTAGGAAAACCATACTTTTGGAAGCGACATGCTGTATATGATTCAAGATCTCTCTCTGTGATTATTTCTTTGGTTAATATGTTAACAGGATACTGGAGGTAGCCCCTCGTACTGCCATTTCTTTGATCTCTGCCAAGAAATTCAATAAGATCATCTCCCAGACTAGGAAATTTATTTTCTTTCTGGTTCACTCTCAAAATAAGGGGAAGATCGTAGCCACATCCATGGCCCTCGGGAAGGGTTCCTCCACACAGCAGAAGTAGGTGGATATGGTCATGAAAGAATACAGGGACATCTTCTCCTCACCCACAGGGGTACCGTTGCACTGTTAGGTCAAGCATTCATTCGATCTAACTCCCAGAGCACCTCTACCTAATGGGCCTATATATCATAGCTCCATTGTGGAAAATGGCAAGTAAAAGCAACGACATGATCAACATCCGCTGCCACATAAGTTTCAGGTGGGCAAAAAAGTTTGGTTGCATTTACAGAAAGAATGCCTTACAAGAGCCCATCAGAAGTTCATACCACTCCGATATGGTCCTTACACCATTACCAAGGTTATGGGAAACAATTCTTTAGAGCACAACATTCCCCCATTTATTGTCTTGCACCCAGTATTCAATGTGGACTGCCTTCGACCATGCTTCCCACTATTACTGGACATGTCATAGATTGCAGAACAACTCACTAGGTACCAAGTTAAGTAGAAGTTTCCGCATCTCATGGAGGAACTCAACGCAATGGGGACCATTTCTTCCTAAGGGAGGGGGGGAGGAATGATCCAGGTGGATGTTGGTGGTCACGCACCTATTCCACTTGGACCGCCACCACTGCCTCTTTTAGTTTTTTAGTTTCCTTAATTGTAGCACAATTTACTATTTTTAGCAATTTTCCGGGTCCTGAATTTCAGGAGCCGCTTTGAGGCCCTAAATGACATTTTTTTTGGGAAAAATTCCCTAATAAATTTCCATGGAAATCACATCATTAGGTGTACTCCTCAGAGAGATCTTTGCAACGAGGTATCATACACGCCAAACAGAGATAATATGACCAAGTTATGACCCTGAGAAGTTGGCTGCCCAACTAACCCCAACGGGGCCCATAAACTCTTGGTGTTAGATCTCCTTGGGTTAGGGTTTTGGTTTTTTAGGGTTTTATCTTATTTTTCAATAATAAAAATGCCCTTGAGCCTCATTTTAATTGAGTTCAGAGGCATGTAGCTGCCACATCTCTTCTTAGAGATAAGCTACCATCGCCCAAGCTAGTCTTATTTCCATTCTGTTTATAAGCATATTTCAGTATTTTATATTTATGAAATGAAGTTTTATTTCTACTACATCTCTGTATTTATGCTTATATCTGTAATTTGTTTCGTTCCTATTTAAATCTAGATCAAATGATGAAAAGAAGAAGTTGATCTCCCTGATTTAAGAGGGAGCCTAGATAGAAGAAATCTCCTTGAGTTAAGAGGGAGCCTGGATAGAATAAATCTCCCTGAGTTAAGAGGGAGCCTAGATAGAAGAAATGTCCTTGAGTTAAGAGGGATTATGGATAAAGGAAATCTCCCTAATTAAGAGGAAGGGAATAACTTGGTTTTGATTAAAGAATGAATTTTAGAGGATATGTTGTTGCATGAGAAGTAGGAAAGGAAATTGAATGATGGAGGAATATTCTATGAGAGATTCAGTTGATAGTCCTATTATGAAAATTTGAGAAGCAACATCAAGTTTTCTGAAAGACCCTAGAGGTTTGTATTTTTTTATGTACATATGAAAGTATATTATTGATTGGAGTTGTGTTTGTACAGGTGAATCTCTCGAAGGATTTGAGAGCATGCTGGTTATCAATTAGTTTCATTGGGAGATACTGATCATCTTTGATGTACTGGATCAAGGAGTGTTGAGGCTTTGTGAGTGAAGCATTGTATGGGAGGACACTTTGTGTTGATGTCTAGGTCCCGAAGTTGGAAAGGTGGTTTGATCATAGAGCTATGTTTTTGGATACACTCCTGGATTTTTGGGTTGGTGGTTAGCAAGTAAGCCTGATGGTACCTAGAGGGGCTGAAAGCTTGAGTCCACCTTATTCCCACTGGATAGATTTCCCTAGTCAAAAATCTAGTCCATGGCATTGTGGTGCCTAAATTTCTGAGAGACGAATGTATATATTTCCCTAGTTAGGAATCTAGTCCATGGCATTGTGGTGCCTAAAGTTCTTCATTGTTCATATAGTTTGAGATCTTCCATTGTACTTTTATATGATGAATACCTCCCTAGTTACGAGGGAGTATTGGAAAATGTAACTAGGTTCGGTCTTCATTTAATATATTCGAGTCATATTGTAATGTACTTGTCAAAAGAATAAAGAAAATTACTATTATTATTATTATTATTGTGACTTATTTAAGCATAGGTTTCATTCATGGGTCACCATGTTTTAGGTCAAAGTCCCCATTGAGGACTTCTAGGATTTATTCCGAGCCAATAGAGTTATTGTACTTTTAAAGAGACCCTTCTTGGGCTTTTGAATCATGTAAAAAGGTTAAGTATTGAGTCAAATATAATTTATGTGTCATCCACACCAACTCGACCTAGAAGAGATCAAGTCAGCCTAAGGACATTAATTCGACCTCACATGGAGCCTATAAATACAAGCAAATCGAATTCATTTGGAACACACTCTCACAAGAAGTTCGATATCTCTTGTAGCCGGGAAAAGTGCGAAGTTAGAAGCCGAGAAGCCAAAAGAAGTGCGAGTTGGGTGGAGTTTAAGGAGAATAATAAAATTGAAATTTTGGTGCCTCTCTCTCTCTCTGTTTTGTGCCCTATATTGGGAGATCAAAATCTTTCAAGTTTCACTATTGCCGGAAGCTGTTGCGTAGTCAAAGTTGCTAGAAAGGGGTTGAAATTCTGGGAGGTTGACTTGGTGTAAAGGGAAGGTCTGGTCTTTTTCTAGGGTGAAGAGTCTCAAACAATACTATTTAAAGGAGAAATTTCTTGACTGGGTTTTCCCCTCGAGGGGGGTTTTTCCTTGGCATAGTGCCTACCTCTAGTGTCTATTGTTTTATATGCTGCTACTTTGATAATTTCTTGATGAATTAAAAGAAAGAAGATATAAATAATCGTAATAACAATAAAAATCACAAGTAATTATCAAGAATAAGAAAATCTTTTTTCCTTTCTGATTTTCTAACAATATCTTCAACAACATGGGTTCAAGAAAGGATTTGAAGATAGTCATCTATATATCAAATTTGACAAAGACAAACTACTAGTTGTAGTGGTTTATGTTGATGACATCATATTTGGAAGCAATGTTGAATCTATGAATCAAGGATTTTGTTTAGGCATGGATCATGAATTTGAAATGTATTTTCTTGTTGAGCTAAGATTCTTTCTTGGCTTTCACGTTCATCAAACTAAGGGTTTTATCTTCATTTCTCAAACTAAGTATCTCAAGAAGATCATGAAAAAATATGGATTAGAAGACTGCAAACTTGTATGCACACCCATGGTGACAGGATGTACTCTCAGCCAAGATGACGACTCTCCTATAGTTAATCAACCTAAATACAGAACTATGATTGGTAGTTTGCCTTATCTTACCAGTACGAGGCCAAACATTATGCATGCAGTTGGCATAGTTGGACGATTCCAAGCAAATCCTAAAGAGACACATTTAAAACAATCAAAAGGGTATTCAAGTATCTGCAAGGCACTCAAGATATTAGACTATGGTATCCCAAAAACAAAATTTTTTATCTTCATCCTTACACAAATGCAGACTAGGCATGTAGTATTAATGACTGCAAAAGTACCAGTGGAGGAGCATTCTTTTTGGGACCATGCTTAGTTTCTTGGTTTAGTAAGAAAAAAATTTCTATTGCTTTATCAACTACTGAAGCAGAATATGTTGCTGTTGCTGCTAGTTGCACTCAACTTCTATGGATGATACAAACGTTAAAAGACATCTAAGTCACTTGTCCCCAACTTGTATCTATTCTTTTTGACAACACTAGTGCTGTAAACATCTCTAAAAATCCCGTCATGCACTCAAAAACTATGCACATCCTAATCAAATATCATTTTCTTAGAGTGCAAGTTCTTGAACTAAAGATCAAGTTGGAATATGTTCCTTCAAAGGAACAAGTTACAGATCTACTCACCAAACCTCTTCCACATGATTCCTTTGAGTATCTTAGACATAAGCTAGGAATGATTTCTTCCTCTTCACTGTGCTAATTTCTCTAACATAACATGAAATATGATCTCAGGGGAAGCTCTGATTATGAACAATCAACATTTTACATTTTCTATGCGTTTCACACAAAGGATGGTTGCGTATATACACGGTTAATGACTTAGTCGTGTATAGTTGTCTGAGATGAAAAATTAATGGCACAAAATTAGGGGGAGCATCTTCCTTGCTTACAGTGGTTCATTGTTGGAATTATGGTTTCTTGAGAACTCCTTCTTGCATTACGTTGACTATGATGATTTCATATCTTTGTTGGTGATTTGGATGTATGGTTATTACTGTTGTCACTACTGAAAAATACACATGTTGTTATCACTATCTCATAGATGCTTGGATTGCATGGATGATGCTTTATTATTGCTCTTACTATTTCTTGATATTGTTTGGTTATTTGGCCTCATGTTAAGGATGATCATGTTGGTGTTATTATGTTTTTGCTGTCACATGATTATGTTGCAGAAGCCTATTTAGAACATGGTGGTTATTGATGATTATCATGGATTTTCTACATAGATGCCTCATTGTTGAAATCCTTCTTTATGGTTATGGATGTCATGTATGTCTCGTGATATAAAGGTCATGGAAATATCTACGTTGAAATCATTTTAAACTTCAGTTAAGTGTGGGTTATTGGGACTAAGTCATGTTATTTATGTAACCCCATTATTTTGGATAATTGATGTGAAATTGGGTCTAATATGTCAACCCTATATGCTGGGCAATTCATGTAATCATGGGAGCATAGAGTCATTGGTATAGGAGAAGGAATACATTTGAGTCGTAAATTATTGTACTTACATTGCATATCTTTAGAAGGTCCAACATATGCTCAGGGAGAGCATGATCAACATGCGAATTTCATGATCCATATCAGTAGCTCAGACTTACCGTAATGACTGCTACAAGGGAAAGTACTTCAATTAGCCTGGTCCACCCTTTTCCCTTGATGTCAAACGGGGAGAGAAAACTTGGTGTCTGCAAGTATTTGCAGGTGGTTTCCAAACACCAAAGTGGTTGCCATCAAGTCCAAAGGGGGATATTGTTGGCATTATGGCTAATGTGTTGTCCTTGATGGCAACCTGCTTGATAAATATGTCCTTGATGTCAACTTGGTTAGAATATGATGATTGTGGAACTACTACCAATGACATGCTTGATGGTACATATATTTTAGAGGTTATGAAAGATAAATGGCAGTTCAGTTATAGATGGATGAAAAATGTGAAGTTTGAAAAGTATATGCGACCCCTCTGAAGAAGAGTCACACACATACGTAGGTACTGTGAACAAAAGTCATGTATATAACTAAACCATGGAAAACTGGATACCATGCACCATTACCATGGTAATTGCCCATAGTATTGTGTCGACAATGTCTATTTCATCACATCAAAAAACACTAATGAAATTACAAAAGGATTTGCCTAAGGTATTGGCAAAGGCAAAAGATATATAAGGAGATGGAGATTAAGGTGCTAAGTTTGCATTGGATAAACTATTCACATGTGATCTGATATGAAAACATGTGTGCGCTAGTGAGCAAAGAGACAACTCAGATTAGATATATTTGACAATGCATTGAAGACTGATGGATATACTTGCTTGATGTGTTTATGTTTGTGTACCTAATAATGTTAGATCTGTAGCTATGTTGATGACACGATTTGAATGTGTTTACAATGATATGTAATGTTTGACAATATGTGCGTAGAGATATGGGTTTTACTGGTGATTTGCAACAAAGTTTTGTTTTATTATTTTTAATGATCTGTGCAAATCTTTGCTTTGCATTGTCATGTGCATACACGGATATGCTTCACAGTAGTCACATATATATTTTGAAATAATTTGTTTTAAATGAATGCCTGATTCATTTTTCGTATTTAGTATGCTGAAATATATATGTAGGTTTTATGCATGATAAGCATGTATACATACATATATGGTTTAATACAATAGCAAATAGATTCTAAGTTGAACTTGATTAGGGTTTGAATCGCTTCTTGATGATGACATTTGATGAAGTCTGTTTTATTTGTTGTTGTTCGTCAATGATGTCTTAATTAAAATATCTAAATGTGTTGATTATTGGTTATTGAGTGATGATTTGACTTGGTATGGCATGAAAATATTGATAGTGTTGGTTTGATCTGGTTCAATGATTGATCTGCTATAGTGACTTAGTTAACTTAGTTCCAAGGGACTCAGATTTTCAGTATTTTGTGAGTTGAGATATGTACGCAAGTGTTATGCACAGGAAACGTGTATATATGTGGGTTTTCTTCAGAACAATCGTGTATATATTCCAAAGCTAATTTGGTCAGGGTTTGCAATGACTACACTTCGTTTCAATGATGATTATCTCGTTAATCAGTGATTGGTTGATTAATTGGTGTGTAACAATGTTATTAGATAGTGCATTGATTTGATCTGGTTGCATTGGTTGAGATTCAATTTAGTGAATGGTTGGATTTAATATTTAGTAGCTTGATGTTTCAGCGATTCAATTGGTCTATAGTGCTTCAGTGATTCAATATTTTGGTTTGGGCTTATTGGTAGTGTGGGTGCAGTAAGAAAATATGATGAAAGGTGGCTTGCTTGTTTTTATGATTTATTGACAAGTGGATATAGTGTGAAACATTATGAAACGTGGTCCACAAGGTGATGAGGGTTGCAACCTTCAGTGAGGGGGGTAGGAGCTCCCTTCTGGTAGGAGCTGGTAAACAAGATTAGGGGGTTGTAGCTCCCTTCCATTGTATATTGGAGAATGAGTGGAGGTTGTAGCCTCCTATAGGTAGTAGCCTACATGCTAGTAAGAGTTTTCACGAGTACAAGATGACATGAAGATTTTCCTTATAATAAAAGAAGAAGGCAGAGACACTAGCAGTAGTGGTTTTATCCCACATTAGGTTTCCACCTAAAATTATGGTGCTCATATGTGTTTATGTGTTGTGATTTTCCTATTCTTTACTGCATACTGGATGGCTAATGAACTAATAATGCGATGATTAAGTTAAACATCTGAAGAAGCTCTGAAAAATTAAGTAACTTGAACATACACGATTTGCATTCACTAAAGTCACGTACACACGTGGGTTCCATAAATAATAGTAGCGTACATAATTTTGAATGTGAATTTATAAGTTAAAGTGAATTAAAAATACTGATTCACCCCCCTCTCAATATTTTTCCTAACAAGATAAACATAGATCAAAAGTTAATTATGGAAGTATCCATGATAGAGAAGCAAGTGGGCTATAAGCCTCTCATTTACAAATAATTTGGCATTAGAGTAGTTGAATCCTTGATGGTGATGCAACTACTAGTACTTTGAAAAAAAATAGGCTCAATATGGCTAAAGAAACTAGAAAGAGGTTGGAGGATTTACCAGCCATCAATGATCAATTTGAAGAAGAGAACGAACACTTGGAGAAATAGGTCCAAATGTTTAACTAGATGATGGTAGATATGGAGAAGAACCTTGACACGATTTCCATCATTATTAAAGAAGTAATTTATTGAATGTCATGACTCCATCCGTGTGGTTATGGTAGTTTGGGACAAGAGTAGAGTTGAACTTGCAGGGAAGGTCATCCAATTGGGAAATTTGCAAGAGGATAGGTGCATGTATATGATGACTCAATTATAAAAAGAGTTGGTAGAGAAAGAGGATGAATTGGTAGAGATCCAAGTAGTTGAACAAAAGCATAGAGAAGTAAAGCCACCACCAAAGATAGCACCATGACCTAGACAACTCTAGTAAGCTCAACTTCCTTCTAATATTCTAAAAAGTAGATTAGTGAATTCAAAAATCATACTAGAGGCTCTAAATCAAAATTGCAAAGAAGTATGGGCAATGATGGACAAGGTATATGCAAGATAAGGCAAGGTATCCTAATCCCCATTGTAACTAAATAGAAGGTGAAGCATGAAGGCTCAAGTTTTAATGATATATAAGATAAATTCATGAAATCCAATATCATATTTGTGAAGGTAAAGAACATGGAAAAGTTTCTCTAGTCACCAAAAGGAAGAACAATAGGACATGAAGGTGGAAGTTCACTACCACCTAAACCTTCATGGGATATATAATAGAAGGGCAATGATGAGAAGAGTTCAAACACTTACTTGACATCTACACTCAAAATAAGAATCAAGTAGATTAGATGGAATAAGAAGAAGAAGATGAATCACATGCATGAATTAAATGAGGCATCCCTTGTTTGTCATTGTTGTAGGAGGAAGGGCCATAACACTACTAACTATTGGTAGTCATAGGTATGCTCATTCTATGGGAATAAAGGGAACCATGTGGCATCTAAATAGGAGAATAAAGCCATGCAACATAAGTTAAATTTCTTCTAAGGAGGAACGAAAAGAAGTCATCCCCGAATCAACAACCAATTTAGAAGCAAAAGGAGAAAAGGATCATGTTAACTAGTCCATACAATAACATTAAGACTTTTTCCACCACTATAAGTTGAGCGGCCATTAGGAAGAAAAGTGTTGGCAACTTCATCCAGAGCTTCACCCCATAAATTACACAATCAAGGGAGGGGTTTGGATATTGAAAATTGAAGATGATGAAGCGCTACCTACATCTCTAGTATAAGGTGCAAAATCTATCCAAAGGATATAAACAACATAAGGGGTTAGTGAATCCAATGAGATGGAAAATGGGTTTATGCCAGGGGAGGCCACAATCGAATTTTTACTTTTGATATTGCATCAAAATAAACCAATCTTGAAGATGTACTAAAGTTTGGTGCATAGAGATTGATGAGCTTGAGGGGGTTCTTGAGAACTCCATGATAAATTCTCAAGAAAACAAAAGGCTAAATGATGAGTTGTGATTGCACACAAATATTATCATCCAAATGACATTTTTATAGAGATATAATGTTTGTAATCATGTGTAGGCACTAGAAAGTTTCTTCCATTCTAGGAAGATATTGATCATAGTAGAAGCATGTAGAACACACTTCCTTTCATGGGGTTGCTGCGTGAGGGCATGGATGCAAATACCTCACTAATTTCTTCCATTCCAGGAAGAAATTGATCATAGTAGAAGCATGTAGAACACACTTCCTTTCATGGGGTTGTTGCGCGAGGGCATGGATGCCAATATCTCACTAAACAAACACAAACCAAATTTTAACTTGCCTTCATTCATTATCAAGATTAGGTATCTCTAACTCCAAGAGAGATGGGAATGAATGATGATTATAGAGTTAGGATTTGGACATTATTTAGAGTTTTGTCACAATGAGTAGACTTCTATATTGCAACCATAAGCAATCCAATAACTACAAACATAATAATAGCTATAACAAGAGTTAGTATCCAGAGCCACAAGTGAGAGCTAGATATAGAGTCAAAGTTGCAACCAAGAGCCATAATTAAAGTCATGTTTTGGAGAAGCAAACATAAGGCACATTGATCTAGATTGGTTCTCTAATATTTTGGAGACTTAAAAACCTCTCAATTAGGAGGTGTGATATGAAATGGATATAAACACAAATCAAAGGTTGTAAATCTTAATAGGCAAGTAAATTCAATAATTAAGGAAGGTTAGTAACTATGTAAAAGATCATGTAAATTAAAGCGAAATAAGGAAAAGGAGAAGAAAATAAGAATTTAATATAATATAAAATGATATAGAAGAGAAAATACTAAGGAATAGGAAATGAAAGGTCAAGGCCATTTCCCTTCCCATTACCTTGTCTCTCCCTGTTTACCGGGTCACATGGTTCTACTTCAAGCTTGTTACATTATCGATATGATTAATCTACAATAGTAATTTGTTTCCCAATATAGGGCCTAGACACATACATACTTTAGCCAAGGGTATATTTAGAGAGCTGTTTGATTAGAAAAAGTCCAACTAAGATATGTACCATTTTGAGCCTTAGGAGATGCTTCTAATCCTATTAGGAAAGAGATATACTCACCTTGACCAAAAATATATTTGGATAATTTATTTTTAGAGTTCATAGAAACATATTGTTAATCATGACATTAAAAATGTTAGAGCATGTCATTAACCAGAGCAAGGAATAGTCATAGTCTAGTTGTTTAATGTTTCAAAGGTTTTCTATGTTGAGAAATCTATATGCTTATGTATTAGAGTTTATTTCTTTGTAATGATAATTCTTGTGAAATTGTTGACTTCTTTATTAAATTTTTATGTTCTCTTCTTTCATCAAGCGATTACCAAAAGTAAAAAACATGAAGATCACAAAAGACAAAGAGCACAAGGATATAGGCTCTAAGCCAGGGAAAAACCCCACAAGGGTGAAAACCCAAACAACTTCTCTTCTTATAGAATCAGGTCAAAGTGAGATATCCAAGACCCAAGAATAATACAAGAATCCAACCTCTAAGATGACAAGTCAAGCCCTCCAAATTCTACATCACCATGGTAGAACTTATCAACCTCAGTCATAGGAGATAGCCTCAATCTCATCCACATCAATCTCAGTTCATATGCCACAAAGAATTTTCATTTATCTGATATCATCTTCCCACAGAGAACTCACATTATCTCAAATTATCTCCCGTAAAACCTCACATTATCTCAGATTATCTTTCATAGAAAAACTCGCATTATCTTAGGTACATAATCCAGAAAACTTGCATTCCTTTGCAAACATATGGTCTTAGGAAACTCATCTTTTTTCACAAGAGTGTAGCCTCTGATCTTCGCACATCTTTATCTCAAAACTCATCACAAAAAAACACCAAATCGCTTTCCATTTGATGGAGGATGTATGCCAATATATAGTTGTTTTCATATGCAAAAGACACATCTTTTGAGTGAGTCGACTTATCATCTAGGAGGGATGACTTGGCTTCTTGAGGTGAATTGACCCAAATTACATATTTGAAAATTATTTTTCCTTTTTATTTTCAAGAATTCCAAATGGGGCTTTGACTCTTTGACTCCTCAATAAATCCTAGAAGCATGAAGAACATGCTTAAATAATAATAATAAATAATTTATTTATCTTATTTTTGTTTTTTTTTGTTTTATATAAAATACATAATGATACAAGTACAATGATAAGTATGAAGACCGAACCTAGTTACTCTTTTCAACACTCGCTCTTAACAAGGGAGGTATTCATAATTATTCGACAAGATACACGGATACTCTCAAATTGAAATATTCTCATTAGAAGAGTTCAGATTGATAAGCATCATCAAGAATCAACATCATAACCAACATTGTCAATTTCTAAAATAGCAAGGCCTTGACTGAAAAGTTTTAACTCACTACTAGATTAAAGCACAATTTTGGGAGGCATATATTTGGATGCCACCACCACCACCTCTCAAGGAACTTACCTCATTCAGATGTTCACCAAGTATGTCCCTACAAAACTATTCTTATCTTGGATTCCCAATCCACAAAGAATATTGGTCATCTTCAACTACTCTTATCTTGGATACCTTTCCCTATCCTCAAAGAGTATCAGTCCCCAGATCTACTCCTATATTGGATTCCCAATACTCAAGGAGTATCGATTCTAGATTCTTATCCAATCATCCATTCTCCCTACCAGTTCCTTTAATAGAATTACAATTGTTAGTCCTGACCTAGTGCATGACACATGGAGAATACATTTTCCTCCATCACTCCCTCTCAACCGAGGAGGAGATCCTTACTCCCTCTCAACCAGGGAGACATGACGACAGGCCTTAGCTTGTCTCATTCATTAGCTACTTATTCTTATGTGGAGATCTTAGTAGTATCTTGTTGGGTTTTCCAACTTCTAAGAATATTACATCATATCAAACTTTTGCCTTCCTAGGTATTGCCAATATTCATGCAACTTTGTCAGAAAATGGTTTATCTATCATCTTTAAGGAGACCAACTTCCTCACAGATGCTAGGACATGCCTTCTTCCTTACATAACAAAATTGCACCCTCATGCTCTTTCAAGCCATCATTAGTGTTATCCAGATAATTTATGTTCTCCCAAATCAAATAAAAAAACTCCTGGTACATAAAAATTATCCAACACATTATCTTAACTGTTATCATTCCAACATCTACACACACTTCAACAATATGTCCTTCCATGGAGCTAAATCATATCCTAAGAAAATCATCATTAGAGTTTCCAAATCAAAGTAAAATTATGCTGCTTGCTCCCTCTAAGGTCAACATTTCTTCACAAGTTCTTTTTTCGTATTGCAACAAAGTTCTGATCCATGCTCTTCAACTTACAATCATCAATGATATCTCTATCAGTATCAATACTTCCTTGGAATGAACCAATCAATTGGTGGTACAACAACATCATGACTCTTCACTTTATTGCTTAAGGAAATTTCCCTAGATCAATCATCTTCTTTTGGTCACAAGCTTCTCTAGATTTTCC
Source organism: Pinus taeda (assembly GCA_000404065.3). Taxonomy (NCBI): domain Eukaryota; kingdom Viridiplantae; phylum Streptophyta; class Pinopsida; order Pinales; family Pinaceae; genus Pinus; species Pinus taeda. Next base: position 73,034 of record APFE030542140.1, on the reverse strand, counting down.
ACCAAACTTCAATTAATATCGCATCCATTAAGATCTTTACAACTCACTCTTTCTATTTGAGGTAAGTGAACTTCTTACCATTTAATCAACTTCTTTGATGCAAGCTTCAAACCATTCCTCCTCCTTCATCTTCATGCTTTGCCATGTTCTTCCACTTCTTCCTTCTGCGAGTCAAGCTTTTAGATGAATCTTGTCTTGATCTACCACCTTTATTATAAAATCATGAAAGAACAAAAAGGACAAAGATAACAAACAAAAAGATATAAAGTACTTATCTTTTGAGAAGGATTATCCCCCTCTTAATCTTAGATTTGTTCACCAACCTTGTTCTCACATTAAACATTAAGGATTAGATCTACCTTTAATAGTGGACATGATTAGATAAAGTTCTGCTTCTAGGGTTCTTCTTGGTCCCAAGCTATGCTAGGGTTCACAAACCCTAAATGCCAAAAGTCTTCAAGACCTTACAAGTTATATATATATATATATATATATATATATATATATATCTTGAAGACTTTAGTAGAAGTATCACTATCAATCTATCTATATAGAATTCATTTCATTCCTAGATCTTATATGCAAATGCTAATGATATATCTACACAAACCCTTTCTAAGATACATCACTATTTCTTAGGAGATTAACATCACTACTGAATGGGAAATGAACATAGTCTATACATACCTCTTTTAACTTTACATGTTCTTTATTATAGCCTTTGAGTATGGTACTAGTCTGCTCACACTTCATTCAATTTTGTCCACACACTTCAAGTCTCATATAGTCTTTAAAAGGTTGAATATAAATCTCAGTGATATATTATAGGATACAAACCACAACAAAGTAGTATGATTCTCAAAATCAAACAGGTAGGCTTTATGGTGAGATCCATTCTTCTATTATGTATAAAAATCGAGATTGATTCATGTACCAATGCTCCATAAGACCTCAATTACTTGATACAATCCTTGTTGCTATATATAATGGTGTCATATAGATAAGCTTAATAGATCTATCATATCATAGAAATGGGTTACATCAAATTTTTTTCTTGATTCCTTAGATATTATTACTTCAGAAATCATAATTATAGTGCCTCAAAGTTCCAATTCTTCATTATTTTGGGTGCCACAAAGACTTGTTGTCTTATAGAAAGCTCGAATGTCATGATTGCTTATAATTTCCTTGAGACTCACATCATTAGAGATTGTATACTTATTCATATGACTTCTATACCTCTGAAGTTATTTATAAGAATTGTCATTTGCCTCAAAGATGAGTTACTACAATATAGAACTCTTAGTTCTCAGTGTTTATAAATGCTACTTATAAACTCTATTATGTTATTCCCAAAGAGCTTGGTGTTAGTAAAACTTGAATCAACCTCAAAATTCAGACTGCTCATAATTTTGTATACCACAGTGAGGGTCGAATGCTTGTCACAATATGTTAGGATCTTCGCTGTCATAGGTCTGCAATTTAGGAGAGATATTGTAGCTTTTATTTCAGAGAGATATGTATATCAGAATGGAAGATGTTGTTGAAATTCATATGCCTTGAATATAGTGTAATTCTTCGTGGAGGTGATATTCAAACTAACAACATCGAGTATAAGAATATCATTCTTGGTCATAGCTGTCTCTACTTATAAGTTCAGATGGCTTCCACAAGATCAAATATTTTGTATAGGATTATCATTATGTCTTCACATTGCTTCATAGATCTTCCCTTCTTTTCATACATAAGCGAGAGTGTGCATTTCTTAAAATTTGGTTTTGAACTATATCTCATATAGTAATAATATTAGATCTTCTATACAAGTAGATGCCATCTTTTTTCTTGAGTTCAAATTTCAAACAATGAACAATCCTTGAAGAAATATAGGATCAAAACCTTCTTTAGTTGAATGTTGTAGATTTATGATGATGATTTTCTTCAAAGGGAGTGATGATTGCTTCAACGATGATGAAACTTCTGCAATAATATCTTTAAGCAGATTCAAACAAAAAATGATCTCTAAACTACCTTCCAGTAACCTTAGCTTTGGTCCCATGTTGAGAAATCAATATGATTATGTATTAGAGTTGATTTCTCTCTCCTAATAATTACTTGTGAAATTGTTGGCTTCTTTATTACATTTTTATATTCTCTTCTTTCATCAAGCAGAAAAGTACAAAACATGAATATCACAAGAGATAAAGAACAAAAGCATATAGGCTCCAAGCTAGGAAAAAACCCCACAAGGGGGAAAACCCAAACAAATTCTCTTCTTATAGACTCAGATCAAAGTGAGATATCTAAGACCCAAGACTAATAAAAGAATCCAACCTTTAAGATTCCAAGTCAATCCATCCAAATTCTGCATCATCATGGTAGAACTTATCAATCTCAGCCATCAATCTTAGTTCATATGCCATAAAGAAATTGTATTTATCTCAGATCACCTTTCCATAGAGAACTCACATTATCTTAGATTATCTCCCACACAAACCTCGCATTATCTCAAATTCTATTTCATGGAAAAAACTCATATTATCTCAGGTACATAATACAGAAAACTTGCATTCCTTTGCAGACATATGGTCTCAAGAAACTCACATTTCTTCACAAGAGTGTAGCCTCTAATCTTCGCACATCTTTTCCTAAGAAATCATCATAAAAAAACACTGCATTACTTTCCATTTGATAGAGGATGTATGCCAATATATAGTTGTTTTCATATGTGAAAAGGCACATCTTTTGATTGAGCTGACTTGTCATCCAAGAGGGCCGCCTTGGCTTCGTGAATTGACCTAGATTACATTTTTGAAAATTCTTTGTCCTTTTTCTTTTCAAGAAGTCCAAATAGGACTTTTACTCTTTAACTCAATAAATCCTATAAGCATGAACAACATGCTTAACTAATAATAATAATAATTATTTATTTTTCTTCTTTTTTTCCTTTTACATAAATACATAATGATACAAGTACAGTGATAATTATGAAGACTGAACCTAGTTACTCTTTTCAACATTCCAGGCATATTTTATGGTCAAATTTGGCCGAAATATAGTAAGGAATTGTTGAAATCACAAGTTCGATCAGTGAACTATGCACAAGTGTTTTTTAGCATGTTGAATCCATTTATGCATTCAAAAATGGATGGGTTTTGAACAACAAGAAAACAAGATTTGACCAAAAATTGTTTTGTTGAATTTAGCCAAAAACTCCAAAACATAAAATAGTTAGATAACACCCAGGGGATATATGGGTCTCCTTGGCATTGTCCATGGTGATTAATCCTCCAAAGGTGGAATGCTTCTTTAATTATCCATTTATATCTTCACCCTCCTAGGTTGAGTGCTTAGGATAATGGGATGGTGGAATTTTAGTGCTAGAGTAATGGTAAGAAAAGTATGCTAGCTAATCTATTATATTAGTGCAATGGGTCATATGCCATCCATCATGATTTTTTATGTGTATGTTCCAAGGATGAGGCTCGATGTCCCTCCACTTGTGTGTATTCTTCAATATTTTCAGGGAAAACTATTATCATATTGTTCCACCCAATCAAAGTTAGCAACCTCACTGTTATGATAAAAAATGATACATGAAACTTCACATAGGGTGATACTAATAATGCTTTCAATGCTCTACTTTTGAGTATGTGGTCTTTAGCTAAGTTAATTATTATCTTCTTCGAGGTTAAGAAGGAAACTTCTTCAAATTGCCATAAAGTCCCTTGTCATACTTTTCAAATGCAATCTTAGATTAGTTGTAGCATATTTAGTTATATATGCCACAAGTATTTTCTATATGATTTAGTAAAATCATTATTCCATATATCATCAACATCTATCTTTGTGAGGAAGACATGAGAATATTCCCAGGGGAATATAAGAAAAATAAGGCACTTAGAAAATGCTTAACCAACAAAATATATGAGATAAACTATTGATACTTATGGCCAGTATTGTTAAGATAGAAGCCATGTAACATAGTAAAAAAGAGGGAACACTAGTAGACTAAAAAGCTTGATAATAAAGTTCCCATAGCCCAAAATACTACTAGTCTAACAAACACTTTGGTCTTGTGAACACTAAAAAAATCTCTATTTCATGTCATTTTAGGGATTTTTCAAGGAAGAAAAACCTTAAGCTTGTATTTATTATGCCAACAGTAATATACTTTCTTCAATACTATATTTTTAAAATGACATATTTGGTGAAGAACATGGGTTTTGTCTCTTTAAGAAAATAAGGCAACCTCCTTTGGGACTGCAGCCTTGCTATATATGGCTAGATGCATAAAATAATATAGTATGGCATTTAGCTCCAAGGGTTAGCACAATTGGTCAAGTCCCTGTTGTTAAGTACCTCATCGATCGAGAGGTCACAGGGTCAATTCTCCTTGACGCCCTTGGGGTTAGACCCTGCTAGTATGGTCGAAGGATTTAAAAGATTCCCTTCGGGGTTGATCTGCCTAGATTTTCCGTGGATGTAGCATCCACCTGTGAACTACCTCTAAAAAAAAAAATAGTATGGCATTTATAAAGCAATAAATTTTCATGAAATATAATTGGTTGATAGAAGTATTATCCAACCTGTACATCAAATTATTTATTTCTTTTCAAAATAAGCTAAAACTCAATCTTCAAAACCAAAAAACAAATAATTATATTAGAGGGTTTCTGGGGTAAGATAAAAGGTAATAAATAAATACAAAATTATTTCAAGTGACAAAGAAATTTTACACAAGAAAATATAGTAGTATAGAGTTCTTAAGGTAAGCCCCTAAGCCAAATAAAATTAGTATTTTGACAAAATAACCCTCGCAAATTAAATTAGTTGAAGCTCCTCCAAGTTTTCAGAGATATGGTAACCATATTTTCAATGAGATGCTACTAAAAATGTGATTCTCTAATTATCCATAAAATTGGGAATGTTGATCAAAATTATATATAGGAACACCTACATATCATCCTAAAAGCTTCTATGTTTGCATTACAACTTACAAACCTATAGGCATTCCTTACCCTATAGGCCTATAGGCTTGTAGGCTTGTAAGCGAACATTACAACCTATAGGATTGTAGGTCTGTAGGCTGTAATGCCAACCTACAACCACGTAGGAAGAGATTACTCTATAGCTATTTGAAACATGCATGAACGAGGAGAATGTCTTATTTGTTGTGTTTGATCTTAGTGTGGGAACTTTTAATGTATCATTCAATGAAATATCTAATGGTGCATTTGAGGTCAAGGCCGATAATGGAATACCTCAAGTGTGTATTAGTAGAAAGTTAAGTTTTTGTTGATGGTGCTTGACCCGCCAACATGTCAGGGGATCTCCCCAATAAGAAGTCCTGACTAGATATTTGATCCGGATCTTAGGAGGAGGCCCCCAAGATCTAAAAGATTGAAATGGATCTCGGGAGGAGAGACCCCCAAGATCTAAAAACTTGAATTGCCAGAAGAAAAATAGGAGAATGCCCAATAAACAAAACCACAAAGAAACTTTTTTTTATTAAAACCCACTGATCCAGATTTAAATAGGAACACAATAAAATATAGAGGTAACCATAAAGACAGATATGCAGTGGAAATAATACTTCATTTCATTACTATAAAATACTAAAATATGCTTACAAATGGAAATGGAAATAAACCAGCTAGGGTGATGGTGGCTTATCTCTGAGAAGAGATGTGGCGGCTACATGCCTCTGAACTATAAAGGCTACATTGTGGTGGACAATCTGTCCTTTTACAAAATGTGACTTGTTACTTATAGTGTTTTTCAGTTACAATACCACGGGTCAATTCCATGGTTGAATGAATACCATGGGTGGATTTTACAATACCATGGGTAGATTCCATTTACAATACCATGGGTAAATTCCATGGGTCGATGAATAATATGGGTGGATGAGTACCATGGGTTGATGC
>APFE030542140.1:56673-67087 GCA_000404065.3 Pinus taeda | reverse complement strand
GGATCATTCCTCCCTCCTTAAGAAGCAATGGTCCCCATTGCGTAAAGTTCCCTCCTGCGAAGCCTTTGTTGAATATGAAGAGCCACTGAAGATGAGGGTTTTATGTGGTTAACCCAAAACCCTGATAAACGAAGATCCGAGGATAGAGATACCCTGTAATTCTTGTGACCAACTGTGATTTTGACAGTGTGTGGCCTAGCAAATGGACTTCGATGACAATGATTTTATGCAGTTGACCCATAACCATGATGTTGGTTGCTGATGAAGTAGCAGGTGCCTACATAGCCTGGGGTGGGAGGGAACATCTCCAAATAACCCAAGCCGAAAGCTGCTATGTTGAAACTGATGAATGTGAAGCAAGTGCCTACTAAAGTGGGGTGGGAGGGCACGTCTCCAATGGGAAACCACTCCGAATGCTGCTCCAGAATTAAAATGGGCATAACTAAGTCAATATAACTCAGAATATTTATTATAACTTGTTTTTGGAAGCAGAAGGATCATTTTTCATCTTCACAAGAGTTGTAAATCCTTATCTGGACACTCTGAGATCTCAGACTCGCGCTGCAACAGATCTGCCATCACAAAAATTCTGATAAAATAGCTGATTTTAAATCAGCAATATCTCCCACATCCGAACTCCGATTCAACCCTTTTTTTTTTTTAAATTGGGTGATTTTTCGAGGGGAATCTAGATCTGGTATTTGTTTTTATAAATTTTCTACCAAATGTTTCAAATCTGATATGCAAAGTCGCTGCCCAAAAAAAATTCCTGCAAAAAAATGAAAAAAGAAAAATTCTTCCTGCTTGACCTAAGAAAGTGCTCTGTGGAGGTTGTAGCACATGCCTGAAGTTTGTTGAATATTGCTGCAAAATTTGAAATTGAAATATGCATCAAACCCTCATTCCTACTGATCATAACCTGCTCTAATCCATTTCAATCTTTTAGATCTTGGGGGCCTCCTCCCAAGATCTGGATCAATATTTGACAATTTGGTGTAGGAGTCCCAGCAGTGGGTCGTATGGTATCGCCATGACCACGGTTTCACACAAAAGCAAGTAAGATTTCCTTGTTGGTAGTAAGGGTATGACATATGCAGCAAGTCAAGGAAGGTGCATGAGCGGTTCTAACACACAGAGGGTGAGGTGAGTGTGCCCCTTGGAAACCTATGAAAGCACATAGTTAAGAAGGGAAGACACAAGCAAATATGCATCACAACATGGAAGACATGTAAGATAGCAATCTAAAGTGATGGTTAAACCAACAGTGCATTTGACTAAAATTCGTACATACATATACCAAAAATAGCTACCATGCATGCGTAAGAAAACATATACATATATCATTTAGAGTAAACTAGATAACTGGAATATAATACGACATATGCATGAAACATGCTAGCTCTGTTTTATTAAGAAGTTTACGTTCCAGTCATACAATACAACCATGACCAACCACTAGTTCCGACAGCGGAACATTACAGTCACGGCCGCTTGCTCCTCCAAAGAGATATACTAGCTTTGCACATTGGAGAGGCCAAGGCTCGTTACAATACTTTCCAAGCTCTCCCTAAGATACTTCTATTGGAAGCTTGGCTGACTAAAAGCCTCTAAAATGAGTTATGAGGGACTATATATAGCAAAGGGTGGGTGGCCCTTGACATTCCCTTTTGTGATTGTTCATCTATCCTCATGAATCTTCATCTACTCTATGACTGTTACATCCAACTATCGACACTTGAACTTCCACTTGACAAGACATTACATACAATCTACACATGTACCCATGTGAGACAAAATATGCTTAAGAAAGCCCTGCAAGACATCACTATGACTCGAAAAATTGTGTGAAGACCAGCTCTTCAACATCCTCATGATGGTTGATGGTGGCGAACTGATGTCATGCTTGGTAATTCGCAAGGGTGTCTGTTTACTCTGTGGTGACATCTTTCTGGAAACGAATTCTTGCGTCCATCGCATTTGGGTACACTGCTCGGGCTCCTCTGTCCAAGTCATCCGATAACATGCGCATCATTGTCTTGAGTGCGGCAAGACCAACGACATACTGATGCATGGTGTCTACACTGATCACCAAGTTTGCGCTGGTGGCTATGCGCATCAACTCGTCAAAGTACAAGTCAAGCTCCAGTCGGACTTGTGCCTTTGTGTTTTCCTCGGTGAGTATCCCAATAGCTGGGATCATGTGCGTGCACACAACAACATCCATACTCCTAAATACACGGGCATGGGAAGCCTGTAGACTAGTGATAAGATGCAGGAGATCTTCATAGTTCCGGATCTGACTCCGGATGCATGCCTTCAGCTTGACCGCTCTAGGCTTCATCATCTTGGCCAAGTGTAACGGGGCTCCCTTGTATCTCATTGTCCATGTTTGCATGTAGTCAACAACAACAAGCACGTTTGACAAGATACATTCTCTCCTAGCACATCATTGCTACCAACCGTTGAGATGGACAATTGCCTTATGCACGGTACCAAACTTGGAATACAATGCCCACATGAATGTTTCAAGGGACAATAGTGTAACCAGTTCTCCCCCCTGCTTGGCTATCTATAACTCCTTAGCCATTCACTCGTTCTCAATTATCAAGAAGCGAACACTCGAGCTAGTGGCTTCGGCATATGCTCTGGTAGCATCAGCCAATGATATTGGATGCTTGTGCACATCAAACATGATCACTCGTTCCTCAAACTGTGCAGGAGATGTGTTATCCTTTGGAGTAGACACTCTGTGAGATTGCACAACTCTATGCTACGACTCGTCGAATGATATGTTGTGCATCTCTCCTTCTGGATTGTCTCCAAGGATCTCAATGTCTCCTTGGTTTCTTGGGACTTGCTATGCTTATGGATCCGGTGAAGCTAGTGGGTCGACCTCTTGGTGGTAAGGCATGAGGTTGATGTCTTTCTCTAACTCCTACTATTCCATATCCGTATTTATCTGCTCAAGTGATTGTTCAATCTCTTGGGAAAAGTCCAGCTCCTGCGACTTCTCACCCTGTCTACTTGGTGCCAACTGTTTAGATGAGTTGACTACCTATATGGGTGAAATTTCATCTGTCAATCCATGTTGCGCCCCTTTGTGTACCTATTCTTTCTATGCTTCCTTCTCTTATCTGCATAGCTCCTGTTCCTTCCAGAGTTTCTCCTTCAACTCATGCAACTCCTTTTCTGTTTCCTCCATTCTCCGTTTTTCTCTTTGCCTTTGCGCGTTCCTCCTATCGCACTGTTGCCTCTTCAACTCTATTGCAAAAGATTCTTTCTGCACAATTGGATCTGCTCGGAACCTGTAGCTTTGTTTTGCCTCCGCATTGTCGACAATCTTCCTCTTGTCTTTGTTGCGAGCTGGTATGTTTACCTCTACTATTGCTGCTACTCATGCTCTCCTAGATGCTGCTTCATGTTGCTTTGCTAACCATTCCACAGCGATGCCAACCGGTTCATTAGGCCTGGAGAAGCTGTACCAATATCTCCATGGGTCTTCCTCCACCCAATGACATGCCTTGTGGATCCACTGAACATGTTCCCTTGCACAGTGATATTTTATGAAACAATGCAGGTCATACGGATTGAAGCTTCAGACATCGAAAATATATTTCTTGATCTCCTCTGCTTTAATATATGCGTGCTTGAAATCCTGTATCTCGTATAACTCGATCCGCAATGGAAGAGTGGGCCAAGGTGTCATCTTGTTCTGGTGTAGCCTAGCTGACAGTCCTACCGAGATGTGGTATGATACTTCTTACATGACGAGCTTGTGCAAGGAAAACTTTAGCAAAACATGCAAAGGCTTTTCTGCACTGTACATCCATATGAAGTTGCCAAACGGTGAGGCATACTAATATGCTATGTTGATCAGTGCTTCCATTTCTACCGTCAACATGCAAGGTGGATCCTGCTCAAATATCATCTTGTACATCGGGGCGACAAAATGATCTGATAGCTATGTGATAACTCCTCTAAAGCTTCATTCAGACAACACTTTACAATAAGTATTCACAGAGGTTTTCGCTGATGTCCATGTCCTCTTCAAACCCGGGAACTCCTGACGGGCACATATTGCATCCAAGACATAAGTGGACATGTAGATTTCTGCTTGCTGACCTTTCGGCGACTATTGAGCTCTTGTAACATGTTCCTTCAACCTGTGAGACAACATGTCGAACCAGTTGCATGCTTTGCCTTCATTGGCCAGTTGGTCCAATGCAATCACCCAACTCTATGGGAAGGTCTCCATGCTCTCTTGGTCATACAAGTGACATGCAAAGATGACCAAGTATTAATACGCCTTTCACAGTATCTTAGTCTTGTAAACCTAGTTGGTTGTCATCCTGAATTTGGCCAGCTCCTTTACCCAGTTCTTCAATATATCCTTGGAGTTGGCATTATTGCTGGGTATGCTGAAGGGTGTCTCCATGGTAGTCATTGGCTTCGACATATGATACATCTGCTAATAATCCTGTGCCCTGAAGGTAGCAATCTCCATCCTACTGACACTGCTAAATGTCATCGTCTCAGGATCAATGTGCGAGACGATCCAATGTATCATGTCCGCACATGGGAAGGCGAGATACCTGCATGCAATCTGATACAAGCCGGACTTGTGAATGTTCACATAGACTTGGTGGTCTTCGAGATCTTCCCGAAATGTGCCTGCAAATGCATCATTGATCTCTTGCCATTTCAGCTTGATGTCCTTGTGTACGATCAACTTGGTGTCTTCATAGATTGGAAAACTCATAGACACTCGATCAATTGCTACTCCAGTTGCACTTCCATTAGTGTCCTTTGATCTTTCTCTCATGGAGGTCATTGATCCTGAACTGTTGAGAGGTAGACGAACACCTGCTAGATCTGGAGACATGCATGGCAAGAAATCTGTTAGCTAAAACCATAGAAAACTTTAGGGATGACATGCTACATACCTGGGGATTGATTGACAAGGATTGCGCAATTTTTCCTGGGAGGTTGAGAGACTGGCTACCGAAACTACACAAAAGATAGTCCAGACTACTGGGAGGTTGGATGACTGCTAGAATTGTGTAATGTGCAATCCAGACTGGTCTGTTGGGTGTTGGGATTGCACAATGCACAATTTTAGCTGGCAAGTGATGCAGGCCCAAGGACTGCATTGCACAATTTTCTAGGCCAACAGTCATTGCCTCCTAGTATTGTGCAAGGCAAGACTGGAGGACAGTCACTGGCCAGAAATGCACATTTTTTGGGAGGAAGGTAGAGCCTTCCCTCTCAGGATTGCGCAATGCTATCTTGGTGAGGCAAAGTTTGGGCAAAGGTTTCATAGACCCGCTGATGGGCAAGTAAAAGAAAATGTGGATGTGAATGCATGGCGATACTGAGTGTAAGCAGGAGTGAATGATTGTGCATGAAAATAGTGAATACAAGATTCATAAAATGGAACAACATGCATGTGTGAAGCGAGTCACCGAATCAGCGAACGTTCGTAAAAAACCGTGTCATGCATGTGAAAATAATGAGATGCTAACGAAAACTAAAACAATGCTAGTACAAGCTAATATGCATGCAAAAGGTAGAAAGGGTCCACAGAAATCAAGTAGACAACACTCGCACAAGACAAAACACAAAAAGCGACAGAAATGATGCAAAAGACAAGTTAAGCAAACTTACTGGTAGATAGCTGATTTGGATGTGTCGAAGACTCCTTGATGTGCTGTGGGATGTTAGAGCTCCAAGATCGATGTGAAAAAGTGAGCTCTGAAGCATCAAATAAATAAGTTTGAAGCTCATAACACACATGCCACAAAGCTAAGAAAAAGCAACACTTGGAGAATGTTTCTAAAACGATCTTTGCATGTAACCTCCAGCTACTAAAAATAGCTCCCTAAAATCTAGGGATTCTTTTTTCATGTTTCTTTTTTCTATTTTGGGAAAAAGCAGCCCATGCATGCAAGTCAAGTTTTCTCAGTCTCGGGTGGAACCAGTCAACCTAAGGGCACATGCAACAACCTGCTTGACTGAGAGTAACTTTTGCGCAATTTCTGGGAGGAAGCTGGGCTGGTTGCGCAGAGGGATTGCACAATTTTTGGGAGGAGCAACTGATTGCTACCTAAAATTGCACAATTTCTCGGCTGAGCAGTCCTGCTGGGCCAGATATCACAGTTTTCACTAGGAAGACTGTAAGACAGGATTGCACAATTTCTGAGCCCAACTGGCTTCCAATCAGATTTGCACAATTTCTAGAGGGAAGGCTGGTTCCTCTCCATAATTGCGCAATTTCTTGAGGGAGCTACTCAGCCAGCAGTTGGACCCAGTTCGAGGAAGTAGTCTAGGAGAGGAATGCAACAAGCTATCATGCACAGGATGTCTGCTGCTAGAAAACCACTGAAGCTCATGCACTTGACAGTGCAAGACATGCTGTTAAGGATGGTTGGTAGGAAGGCCCCAAAATGAAGCTAAGGAAAAATTTTGGAGGGTGGTTGTAGCCACTACAACACTTGGCGATGCTATGGTATAATTCTAGCTCTCTAAATGGACCTTGTTCGTGAAAAGCAAGTCTAACACCTCCAGAAGTATTGTTCAGTTCTCTGTGCATCTTGGTTTCCACACTTGCTTGATTGTAAGATGTAGCATCTGCCAAGCTCTTGGTTGGTCAACACACATTCCAAGGCAAGAAAACACAGTTTTTTCGATCGGGGATGAGGGGTATATTGGTGCGCAAGCTGTATAGTCATCAGAGTTTTATTTTCATCTCTGGTGTTGTTCCACTGTCAGCAGGCCTGGACAGTACCCCAGCGGGGTCACACAGGAACACAAGCATCGCTCTGCTGCCAGTGAGCCTGGTCAGTACCCTAGCGGAGTTACTTGCATCACCTCTCTGCACAGGAATCCTTTCTCTTCTTTCACCTTATTCATTTTTCATTTTTTTCGAAATTTTTCACTTTTCATTTTCTCATTTCTCATTTTTATAACTATGCATAGCACCTATTCATTTCAGAAGTGGAAGAGGGATCCCGACTTGTTGAGATCAGAAGAGGTTGTTCCTTAAGACAAGTAGTTTATATATACCTCTGATGTTCTTTTTAAGGTTTTCCCCTCACTTTACTCTACTTGACTGAGCTGCCAAGGGTTAACCCAAAAAAAACAACTGACTAGAGTAGGTGACACTAGTTAGTGCACAGGCGTTGTGTTTTCACCAAGGTTCACTTCGAACAGTACGTATTTTCCATTGACGTATCATGGACTGAAGATAACAAGTTCTTCATACAGAGGCAAGACGACAGATAACCACGTATTGATAATTGCACAAGTCCTCTTGTACTTTACTTAACTCGTTTCAAGAGTCGAGCATGGTCTCATGTGAAAATAACCTATGATCATAAACAAGCAAACAAACATAAAGCAAAGCGGAAGTAGAAGTAAAAGCGAAAGCAAAGCAAGTAAGCAAACAAGCAGGCAAGTAAACAAACATGTAAAGCAAGTAAGCAAACAAGCATGCACTAAAACAAACCAAAAGCAAACACTACTCCTACTCCTATGCTAACAGTGCATGGGCCTGATCACGTGAAGTGATACTTCCAATGCAGTCACCGTGCATTGGTTGACCCATGTTGGTGAAGGCATGGTTCATGAACAACACAGTTGTGTGAACTAGTAAACATGAAAGACATAACAATGAAGATAAACACACTCCAATTTAACAGTGTCCACAAAACATAAGTGAGTGCAAGTACATGACATGCAGTCCATGGACTTATCGTGGTGCTGTGTGACACTACGTGCAGCTGTTAAGCATACACATACTCTTGACTGTGACATGCAAGCAAATGAAAGAAACAAAGAAAACTTGCGTTGTGCACATGTGCTTTCTATGTAAGATTCCTCCAATGCATGAGTGATGGGATCGTGCAGTTTGAGTGGAGGAAGCATGATCTGTGTGTGAGATTGATCTTCAATGCATACAGATGAGTGATGAGGAGCCTTGGGTGTTTCAACAATTTCTTGATTGGAAGTGAAACCAACCTCAAGACAACGAGGGCCTGACATAACCATCAGCTCGGGTTGAAGTGCCTCGATAGTCTAGGGGGTTTCGACTTCGTCAATAGATAGATCATCATAAACAGGTGGCTTCGAAAAATCAATTGCGATAGAATCAATATCATGATCAAATACATGAGTAAATAGATCACGATAGCTACGATCAATAAAATCAATGATTTCATCGACATCCTTAATATCTGATGAATCAAATAGAGGGGTAGATGAGAAGTGGAAAAATTCACCCTCTGCGTTTCCGAAAAAAGCAGATGAAAAGTCAAGTGGATTTTCAATGAATAATTTATCCTCTCCATTGTCAGATGATGCACTGACATCCGTGTTTCAAGCAAATGATCAAAAATGGGTGTATCCGTGGATGGAGATGCACATGTGAAACCATGGATGGTAGGTTCACCAAAGATGTTTGGAAAGAACGGAGGAGGCTCAGATAGAAGGGAGTCATCCTTTGTCGAGTGTTGATGCTCAAGCTCTGAGTCATACTCTTCATGAAAGACAACACATGTTGGTTGTGCAACACCAACTCCATCGATGGATTGATCCTCGTTCACAACAAGTGTAGAGTCCAGAATGGAAGAACACAAGACAATATCATTTGGAGGATCATCCAAGTATGAAGACAGAGGTTGAGGTACAAAATGCATGCGACAACTCAATGGACTCACAACCAATTCTACGTGAAAATTGAGCGAAATGATGTTGGGAGGATGCCACAGTTGAATAAATGCATGTGCCCTTTCTCCTACATTACTCTGTTTGATGAGGGGACGAGGGAAAGTCACTTGTGACAATGACCATGTCCATCTGTGATTGTGCAACTCCATCATTGAAGTATGCTGAATCAGGTTTGGGCTCAAACTTCATCTTGGGATGGATTGATTTGTTAAGAGAATATTCGAATCTATCCCAAAGATATGGAAATTTCATCTAGATTTTCGAAGCTTCAAACTAAAAATCACGGAAGCGCTACCAAAAATCCATAGGCGATTCATGTGGGGCCTTCTATTGTTGTAACAGTTTTCGGTCAAGAGGTTCTAAATCAAAATGATGGAAAGTATATTCAATGAGATCACAAAACTACTCGAGTGAGTGTAGGCTATCAGCCGATAGACTGCAGCACCACTGTTGTGGGGATTCATGAAGTGTGTATGCAAGCAGTAGGTTAGACTCTTCATCATAACATTCATCTGCCTTGTCAAGCATGTCAAAGAAGTCTTGTAATAACACAAGCCATGCCACTTTTTCTTCACCATCATACGTGAATTCAGACAAGAGATAAAAAAAATCCCTCGTGATATTGAGAGGTTCGACATGTGAAAAACATCGTGGAGATGTGAGTGTGACCGGATCCATGATATATGTGCAAAGGTTCAAAACAAGATGAGAGGACACAACTTGTCATCTGACCCTCCTTCTAGTGCCAGAAATGTTGACAGTGTCAGATCCGCCAACATGTCAGGGGATCTCCCTGGTAAGAAGTCCCAACTAGACCTCATACCGTTTGGTGTAGGGGTCCTAGCAGTGGGTCGTATGGTATGGCCTTGACCATGGTTTCGCACAGAGGTAAGTAATATGTCCCTATTGTTAGCAAGGGTGTGACATATGCAGCAAGTCAAGGAAGGTGCATGAGCTGTTCTAACACACGGAGGGTGAGGTGAGTGCGCCCCTTGGAAACCTGTGAAAGCACAAAGTTAAGAAGGGAACACATGAGTAAAGATGCATCACAACATGGAAGGCAAGTAAGATAGCAATTGAAAGTGATGGTTAAACCAACAACACATTTCAGTAAGATTCATACATACATATACATAAAATAGCTACACATGCATGTGTAAGCAAACATATACATATATCATTTAGAGTAAACAAGATAGCTGAAATACAATACGACATATGCATGAAATGTGCTGGCTCTATTATATTAAGAAGTGTAAGTTCCAATCATACAATACAACCATGACCAACCACTAGTTCTGACAACGGAACGTTACAATCACTGCCACCTTCTCCTCGAAAGAGATATACTAGCTCTGCATAGTGGAGAGGCCAAGGCTTGTTACATTACTGTCTAAGCTCTCTCTAAGATACTCTTATCGGAAGCCCTGCTAATAAAAAGCCTCTATAATGAGTTATGAGGGACTATATATAGCAAAGGAAGGGGCAGCCCTTGACATTCCCCTTTGTGACTGTTCATCTATCCTCATGACTCTTCATCTACTCTGTGACTGTTACATCCAACTATCGACACTTGAACTTCCACTTGAAAAGACATTACATACAATATACACATGTACCCATGTGAGACAAAATAGCCTTGAGCAAGCCATGTAAGACATCACTATGACTTAGAAAACTATGGGAAGAC
>APFE030542140.1:23898-54822 GCA_000404065.3 Pinus taeda | reverse complement strand
CATGCCTTCAGCTCGACCACTCTGGGCTTCATCATCTTGGGCAAGTGTAACGGGGCTCCCTTGTATCTCATTGTCCATGTTTGCATGTATTCAATAACAGTATGCACATTTGACAAGATACATGCTCTCCTAGCACATCAATGCTGCCAACCCTTGAGATGGACAATTGCCTTATGCACATACCAAACATGGAAGACAATGCCCGCGTGACTATTTCAAGGGACAATACTTCATCCAATATTGCCATCTTCAACTATGCTCGGGAGGATGCTGTAACCAGTTCTCCTCCTTGCCTGGCCGTCTCTAACTCCTTATCCATTCACTCGTTCTCATCTATCAAGAAGTGAACACTCGAGCTAGTGGCTTTGGCATATGCTTTGGTAGCATTGGCCAATGCTACTAGATGCTTGTGCATGTCAGACACGATCACTCGTTCCTTAAACTGGGCAAGAGATGTGTTGTCCTCTGGAGTAGACACTCTATGAGATTGCACAACTCTATGTTGCGACTCGTCGAATGATATGTTGTGCATCTCTCCTTCTGAATGGTCTCCAAGGATCTCAATGTCTCATTAGTCACTTAGGACTTGCTCTGCTTCTAGATTCGATGAAGCTGGTGGTTCGACCTCTTGGTGGTAAGGCATGAGGTCGATGTCTTGCTCTAACTCCTGCTTCTCCATGTATGTATCCATGTTCTCAAGTTCTTTTTCAATCTCTTGATCAAAGTCCAACTCATGCGACTGCTCACGCTGTCTACTTGGTGCCAGCTATTCAGATGAGTCGACTACCTGTATGGGTGTAATTTCATATGTCTGTACATGTTGTGCCCCCTACTGTACCTATTCTTGTTGTGCTTCCTTCTCTTGTCTGCGTAGCTCCTGTTCCTTCTAAAGTTTCTCCTTCAACTCATGCAAATCCTTCTCTATTTCCTCCATTCTCCATTTTTCTCCCTGCCTTTGTGCATTCCTCCTATTGTCTTGTTGCCTCTTTGCCTCTATTTCCAAAGTTGCTTTCTGCAAAATTGGGTATGCTCAGAACTTGCAACTTTGTTCTACCTCCGTGCTATTGACAATCTTCCTTTTTCCTTTTTCACGAGTAGGTATGTTTACCTCTGCTACTACTGCTCTCCTGGGTGCTGCTTCACGTTGCATCGATAAGAATTCCCTAGTGATGCTGACCAGTTCATTAGGCCTGGAGAAGCTGTAACAATATCTCCATGGGTCTTCCTCTACCCAATGACATGCCCCGTGGATCCACTGAAATTGCAGTCTCGTGCAGTGATCTTTTATGAAACAATGCGGGTCATACAGATTGAAGCTTCAGACGTCGAAAGGATATTTCTTGATCTCCTTTGCTTCGATATCCATGTGCTTGAAATTCTGTATCTCGTATAATGCGGTATGTAACAGAAGAGTGGGTCAAGGTGCCTTCTTCTTATGGTGCAACCTAGTTGACAGTCCTTCCGAGATGTGGTATGATACTTCTTGCATGACGAGCTTGTCCAAGGAAAACTTCGACAAAACATGCGGAGGCTTCTCTGCGTTGTACATCCATATGAAGGTGCTGGACGGTGAGGCATACCAATCTACTATGTCGATCAATGCTTCCATAGTCGCCTTCAACATGCAAGGTGGATCCTGCTCAGATATCATCTTTTACACTTGTTGTACTACGAAACAACCCCCCCATTTATAAAGAACAATACCTAAGGTTAGGGTTATAAATGGGGACCCTTTTAAATTTTTAGGCCTAGGATAATAATACCTAACTCTAAGAAAATACCTAGTAAAACCTTGCAAAACAAACTAAGGATGAAATCTGCATCGTAAGTCGCGAATCACACTTTTCTGCCTGACTATCTTAAAACATCTTCAAAAAATTGCGATCTGCAATTAAATCTCCTGCTGCGATAACTTGATAGATAGCACCTTGTCACTTCACAATCTCATTTCGCACTTCGCAAATTTTGCAAGAAATTTAGCTATGCCATTAGAATGTCCATTAGCGATTTGCAAAATTTGATATTGAGATATTCGCACTCACATTTCACTTTAAGCATCTGGTAGCACTATACTGTATCCATTTAAAGATTGCAATGTGTGATTAAGAGCGGTAAAACATGTGAAATTATTATGTTTTAAATATCAAAATGAACGAATTGACAGGTTAATAAATATTTAGCGGCCCGAGGAAGGATCATCATTTTCCAAGTTATGGGTAGTTCATTGAGTATCTCATTAAACCTTTCTCACGATCCAAAGTCATTTCAGAGAAGCTTTCAGTCTTAATTACCAGATACCGTCTGTACTGATAGATATTGTCTATTTTACGCAAGCTACAAAAGACATGTCACTAAGGAAGGTGATGCAGAAACAGAGCAGGCAGACCATTGCTAAATCTGAGGTTACAAACATGGCTCCTATTTTCTTTGATACAGTTTCACTGTTGGAGGCGCAACATCTTGGGAGGTCATATACAATAGGCTTGAGGATGATCCTCCTAAAATCATTATCATGAGAGCAACAACTGACTCAAAAAGGCCTTCAAGACTTCAATATAGAGATGCTTCCTGTTCTTTCCTTCATAGGATAGGAGCAAGAGCTAAAATCCTCCCATACATGGATATGATTTGGTGGGTGATCAAAAACCTCATCATTGAAGATAGGCAATTCAAGAATTCAAGAATGGAGCTCATAGGGTCGTCCAGAGTAGAGGACTTGAAGAAAATGTACCACATACCTGACCCTCGGGATATCTATGACAACACATTTGTGGTCAACTTCGCAAAGAAGAACCCAAACCCCTTCAAGCTGATTCAGGGTTGGAGAGTGTTGGACAACAAATTCAAATATGACAAATCAGGTATGTATGCTATAGCCTCTTTGGAAAATCCCTACAACTATGCAACAACTATGTTATGTAGATTATATGGGATACCCAATAATACTAAGTTTTCCATAGAATGGATTCCTGTGATTGATGCCTGTGTTAATTCCCACATCATGAATTGGCCCTCCATCCTATCTAATAACCTAGCCACCACCATTACAAAATATCGATAGAAGAGAGCCTCTAGTCCAGATAACCTCCCTCATTTCTATTTTAGTGCCTACATTATGGATGCCATCTGTTTTTGCACGACATTTCCAACCATGGGTTGGAAATGGACCTTACAGGACCCCTACCCAATCCATCTCAGTCATAAAAGAATATGGGAATCACATTATATTCCTCACTTCTATAAGATATTTCATGCTATTGTGTTGCCCCTACATCAAATAATTTTCAATAAGAAAGCCCCCAAGTTTTCCCAAGAAGCCGCAACAAACCTGTTTATTGTCGGAAAATATTTCATTGAAGAATGGTTCACCTGCATTAGGGCTTCTGGTAGCACAACCGATCCATGTGTCCTTCCTTTATATGTTTCTGATAAATTATTAGCAAGAGAGATTGCCTACTAGACCGTGGGAAAAGTCCTGAATAAAGTTCTCAAAGACGACAAGAAGTCATTATGGCCCTCTTTCCCTGTGAAGTGTGGTTCTTTTGATTTAGCAAATTTTGTTCGTGCTACTAAAGAGTTAGCACAAATGGAAGCCCTCAGGCTTCATACATTGCCTAAGAGGAAATTTGATCCAAAGAAAATGGCATATAATGTCACCACTAGAGTAAAGCTCAAGCCATACAACCATGAGGATAACCATTTTGAAGACTTGTTACAGTCGGCCAAATCCTTCAAACAAGCGTTCGAATGGGCCAAGGTGAATATGAATCCTGAAGATTTTCAAAGCTTTCAAGAATTTAGAAATGAAATGCTTGAAGTGATTCCAATGCATTTGTTAAAGCTCGAGGATAAGCCTACACCAAGTGTCACTGTTGATAGTGAAGGTCCTAGTTCTCGAATAGATTCTTAGGTAAATACTGAGAAGACACCAGACACAGGGAAACCCCAAGACATAGATAACACAACTGAGTCCAATAGGAAGTCAGTTGAGAAACAAGTGATGAGCACCCCGACTACAGAGATAAGTTTAGAGGTCAAAGAAAATAGTTTGGAGCAGGAGTGGGATCAGTTTAATCAGAAATTGCATGGCACTCCCAAAGTGACAAATACCCAAGAAATAGTGGAATATAAAACTCCTCTGAATGTTCATAAGGATACAGAGCCCAAGTCTATCGGTGAGCAGTCCAAGCCTATGGAGGAACAAGCGACAACATCCTAGCATACTGAAATTATCCCTACACTACCCACATCAGAAATTGTTTTGAAAGTAACTGAAATACCTCCACTTGATGTGTTCTATAGCACTCTCCACAAGGCTGTAGTAAGAAGGCAGAAAAAAAGGAAAAGGGTAGACACACTCGAATTCCCACTTGGAAATGAGCCAATGGATGTTGTTTGGAAGGACATTCCTTTCAATTTGGCTGAGAACTTGACTAGACTATCACAGTTCACAGGAGCATATGCATCGGCCACTATGGATAAGGCTACTGAAGTCTCTACTTTGTTAAGGGAAAAAGAGGAGAGGATTGCACAGCTCGAGTAACAACTCGAAGCAGAGAAAGCAAGCATAAACAGACAAGTGTTTGAGCAATTCGCACAATTGTAGCAAGACATGGAGGTCCTGAAAATAAGCCATGAAGCCGATATGTCGGTTGAAAACATGCAACTCCAATAAATGCAGCAAGTCATGGAAAGATACAAGGATGTTCCCACTACTGAGGAGTTTATTAAAGAGGCACTAGAATTAAGTTCCCTTCTAGTGAAACAACAAGAGTATTTCTACCAAAGGATGTCACACATTACTCCCTATCCGACTTCTAGCGAATAGATAACAGATAAGGTAATCAAACAAAGAACTGAGTTTAAGGATTTAAACACCAGAATCTCTGAGTTCATCGAATGGCAGAAAACGAAAGACGAAAAGAAAGCCAATCTACCCAAGATTGAGGAAACTCATAAAGACATCCTCTTCATGGATTGGGATGTGAGAATCAAATAGGCTGAGCTAGCATAGCCGAGGTATCAAAGAATAGCATTAAGGCAGTGAATCACACCCTGTTTGCCACCAACCTGATTAAAGAAGACAATCTGAAAGAAATGCCCAATTTAAATGCTCTATATAAAAGCTGGCAGGAAAAGGAAGAGACTCAAAGGGAGGCTATTACAAAATTGACCAGGACCGATTAGGAGTCATATTGGTAGCATATTGTTAGTCACACAGCTAGATTGTGACTCTCAACTGTTCCCTTCATACGACTCAACGGATGTTGCCACCTCTCACCACTGCGATTTTCACAGGACAACTCAGGACACATTTTGGGGCACCTCCTCAAATTCAACCAATGACCAATATATGTGATTTAAAGGACAAGCTGGTAGACATAAAGTCATCCTCTTAGTTCTGCTCGTTTAGCCTCTGTTTATTTTTGGATTTAGTTACCTAGTTAGGAGGAAGGTTGTTTGAAACCTCCTCAAATTTTGTATAATCTATTTTTGCACATTAGTTAGAATAGTATTTATACCCTTCTCATGCATTTAGAGAAGGGTCTAGAATTTTATAAATTTTTTTTGCAAAGAATGCACTATTGTAAGTTTGTGAATGCTTTGGTGAAATTATGGAACATGATCATTTCTTTTAGATATCAGACTACTTTCCTTTGTTGATGCACTATTGTATTCTTGGGAGATAATTTGACTTGAAGAAAGAAGTTGGTCTATGTCATCTGTCAAATGAGCATGACTTCGCACATATGGTACTATTATATTGTATGATTGATTCCATTTACATTTAATTAGTGGAAAAACTTCACTTTCATGAATTTTATGTGAGATTTATTGTTTCTATTAAGAGTTAATTGCACTTTTGTATGATGCCTAGCTAAAATTGTGATTTTCATAGATAACTCATCATATATGCGATATATTTTATAAATTTCTTTGACTAACTATTTAGTCAAAGAAATTATCTTTATATGTTATCATCTCTGTTTAATTGTGATCAATCTTGATTATCACACATTAGGCAGATATCTTTGTAGATCACATACCACACAAGAATACTCGGGTTTATATTAGAATAAGTTAGTTAGAGAATTGCATCATAGAATAAGTCATTTAGATTATCATTATTCTATTGCAAACACTCATGAACCACCCATTCTCATATTAAAACCCACACTAGGAAACTTGTCCCATTATCCCCAGTCAGGGCCACCACTTTAAATGGAAAAGGAGCTGTCTTAAGGTCTAGACTGGGTGGTTATCCCCCATGTTTCGGCAACAGAATTCCAAGGCCGCAACAACACCAGGGTGACAAAATGATCTGACATCTGTGTGATAACCCCTCTGAAGCTTCATTCGGACAACACTTTACAATAAGTATTCATAGAGGTTTTCGCGGATGTCCATGCCCACTTCAAACCTGGGAACTGCTAACAAGCATAGATTGCATCTAAGATGTAAGCAGACATGTAGATTTCTGCTTGCTGACTTTTGGGCGACTGTTGAGCTCTTGTTACCTCTTCCTTCAGCCTGTGAGTCAACATGTCGAGCTAGTTGCATGCTTTGCCTTCACTGGCCAGTCGGTCCAACACAAACAACCAACTTTGCGAGAAGGTCTCCATGCTCTCTTGGCCATACAAGTGACATGCAAAGATGACCAAGTGTTAATATGCCTTCCACAGTCTCCCAGTCTTGTAAACCTAGTTGGGTGTCATCCTGAATTTGGCAAGCTCCTTTACCTAGTTCTTCAAGATATCCCCGGAGTTTGCATTGCTACTGGGTATGCTAAAGGGTGTCTCCATGGTAGTCACTGGTTTTGACATATGATACATCAACTGATAATCATGTGCCCTGAAGGTAGCAATATCCGTCTCACTGACACTGCTAAATGTCATTGTCTTAAGATTAGTGTGCAAGACGATCCAATGTATCATGTCCGTGCATGGGAACACGGGATACCTGCATGCAATCCAATACAAGTCATACTTGTGAATGTTCGATAGACTTGGCGGTCTTCGAGGTCTTCCCCAAATGTGCCTTCAAATGCATCATTGACCTCTTGCTATTTCAGCTTGATGTCCTTGTCTACAATCAACTTGGTGCCTTCATAGATCGGCAAACTCGTAGACACTCGCTCAACTACTACTCCAGTTGCACTTTCGTCGATGTCCTTTGATCCTACTCTCATGGAAGCCATTGATCTTGAACTGCTGAGAGGCAAATGAAAACTTGCTAGATCTGGAGACTGGCAAAATGCATGGCAAGAAATATGTTAGCTAAAACCAAAGCAAACTTGAGGGATGATATGCTACATACCTGCGGATTGACTGCCACGGATTGCACAATTTTTCTTGGGAAGCTGTAAGACTGGTTGCTGGAACTGTGCAAAATATAGTCTGGACTACTGGGAGGCTAGATGACTATTAGAATTGCGTAATTCACAATCTAGACTAGCCTGCTGGGTGCTGGTATTGCGCAATGCGCAATTTCAGTTGGCAAGTGATGCAAGCCCAGGGATTGCATTGCAAAAGTTTCTGGGCCAACAGTCACTACCTCCCAGAATTGCGCAAGGCAAGACTGGAGGACAGTCATTGGCCATATATGTGCATTTTCTGGGAGGAAGGCAGAGCCTTCCTTCTCAGGATTACGCAATGCTGTCTTGGTGAGGTAGAGTTTAGGCCAAGGTTACCCAGACCCATCGACGGGCAACTGAAAGCAAATGTGGATGTGAACACATGGCGATAATGAGTGTAAGTAGGAGTGAATGATCGTGCATGCAAACAATGAATGTAAGATTCAGAAAAGGGAACAAAATGCATGTGTGTGAAGCGAGTTGCCGAATCAGCGACCATTCGTGCAAAACAGTGTCATGCATGCGACAATAGTGAGATGCTAACGAAAAATGAAATGGTGCTAGTACAAGCTAATATGTATGAAAATGACAAAAATCATTCACAAAAATCATTCACAAAAATCAAGAAGACAACACTCAGACAAGCCAAAACACAAAAAGTCACATAAATGCTGCAAAACACAAGTTAAGAGGACATACCCGTAAATAACTGAGCTAGATGTGTTGAAGACTCTTGTATGTGCTGTGGGATGTTAGAGCTCCAAGATTGATGTGAAGAAGTGAGCTCTGAAGTTTCAAATAAATAATTTTGAAGTTCATGACACACATGCCACAAAGCTAGCAAAAAGTGACACTTGGAAGAAGGTTTCTAAAACAATCTTTGCATGTAACCTCCAGCTGCTAAAAATAGCTCCCTAAAATCTAGGGATGCTTTTTTGCTATTTCAAGAAAAAGTAGCCCATGCATGCAAGTCAAGTTTTCTCGGTCTCAGGTGGAACCGGTCAACTTGAGGGCACATGCAACAACCTGCTTGACTGAGTGTAACTTTTGGGCAGTTTCTGGGAGGAAGCTGGGCTGGTTGCCCAGAGGGATTGCACAATTGCTTGGAGGTGCAGCTGCTTGTTGCCCATAATTACACAATTTCTGGGCTGAGAAGTCCTGCTGGGCTAGATTGCACAGTTTTCACTGGAAAGACTATTAGATAGGATTGGGCAATTTCTGAGCCTAGTTGGCTGCCAGTCAGATTTGCACAATTTCTAGAGGGAAGGTTGGTTCCTCTCCAGAATTGCGGAATTTCTTGAGGGAGTTGCTTAACTAGCACCTGGACCAAGTCCAAGGAAGCAGTCTATGAGGGGAATGCAACAAGCTGTCATGCACAGGATGTCATGTTGCTAGAAAACCACTGAATCTCATGTACATGACATTGCAAGACATGCTGCAGAGGATGTTTGGTAGGGAGGCTCCAAAACGAAGCTAAGGAAAAATTTTGGAGGGTGGTTGTAGCTGCTACAACAATTTAACAAACTAAAATGAATTTAGGTCAATTAAAGAGTGTATTTTCATTCAAAATGAATTGATTTATATTCACAAGTCTTTATTAGATCTATTATGGAGTCTTTTCCAAGTTAGAATTGAAGTGTGATATTTTGGCAAAACATGAATTGTTCTAAGTGGAGTTAACAAGACCTAATTCTAATATGGACCCACTGCAAGAGTTATATAATTTAAGGAAGTTATTGCTAATAAATATCTATTTGAATATTAATAACTGGAACCAAAGTAAGAGCTTATCAATTGTATGAAATTTTCATGATCCATCCTTAGGTTCTCTATTCTTGCATGCAAATTGTTTTACAAAATGAATTTATTCATAATATAACTCTTAGTAATAGGGAGAAAACTAAGATTCTCTATAACAACAAAATCAACAAATGGTATTGTCCTTGAAAGGGCCATGAATTTCATTCTTTAATACACTTGTGATACCTATAACATGCAAATAGAACAAAAGCATGATTTGAACAAAGTAAAAACTACTCCCAATAATGCCACATGTTGTAAAATTCTAAATTTGTCCACATTTACAAATCACAAGTTCTCACACTACAAAAGAGTAGAGAGAATGAAATAAAGAAAGTAAGAACTAAAATCCCATTACTCGTTATAACATTCTCAAAGTAATTAGCCTCTATAGAGTAGGAATGTACTTCTCTAGTTGCCCTCATTTGGGGCTTAGGAGTTTTCTTAACCGTGCATATAAGACCATGAATATCTTCTATAGATGGAAAATATTCCCATGCATCAAATGATATAACATTTCAAAAATTCCCACATAACAAATTAAAAGAACACTTGTTAAGAGAATCATTCAATATTTCATCATAAGTTTCCATATGCTACTGAGTAAGCTTTTGCGAGACAGTGGAAAAATGTAACTTGATGTACGATCTTAGTGTTTTAGACCCTATATCTCAAGACTTGAAATATCTAATTGTGTTATTCCCTTATGAATATTTCCCCAAGGGTGTCATTTGTGAAAATTTCAATACTTATTACACAACATTAGTGAGAATATACACCATTGGGATGTTTTCATTTACCTTCAAAGCATTGACTAAACAACATCTTGAAATTACTATAATAAGAATGATTCCAATTACATCAACAAAAAGCTTTAACTATGACACCTAGACCTTTCGATTCAATTCAATTTGCTCCATGGACTTAAAAAGTCATAATTAAATAAAACATTTTCGCTTCCACGCACTCCATGTTTTTATTTCAAACTTATTAGTGAGCAAGTACTGCTAACAACATTAAGATATTTGCTACAACACGGCTTCAAGTTTCTTCCATTTAAAAATAGAATTTGTATGTATGGGGTATTTGATATCAACTTAGAATTTTATAATGCAAGAAGAAGTAGATTTGAATATGTTATTTTATGAAGAAAACTACATAGAAAACTTGTAGAAAACACGTTTCAAGAAACATACATAAAGTAATATTCAATCAAAATGTTTAACTAGCAAATTTCAAGGTCTAAAAGCTCCATTATGTGCATGGCCACTATTACCCATGTATATATATGGGTAACCCTAGGATAAAAAGTTTCTCCTAAGATGCAAATTTTTAGTCAATAACCCCATATAAGCCTTGAATAGTAGCATCTTGGATGCCTTCACCCACATATTGGTCAATTCATCCTCTTCGTCATGGTTCTCACTAAATGTAGGTTAATGAACATGAGGTATGTTAGCCATTATTTCGTGTAGTGCTTACATTTAATGTTGTAGGACATCTAAGTAAGGATCACAGGTCAAAATCAGATAATGGATCATGATACTTAGAAGTTGTACTAGTTTCCCTATTTTGACCTTGGGGGTCATCTATTCTTCCTAGTCAATTGTAGCACTTGGGGTTTTTCTTTTGTTTTCCAGGAGGGGCATGAATAGGAGTCCTACATAGAGGAAATATGTCTATATCAATCCATACTTAATACTTGCCATATTTCCTTGATCTATTGTGACTTATTTTGTTTGGTAGTTGTTAGTCACTCAAATTGGATCCCTATTTTCATCGTCTATGAGAATAGGGACTTGGAAATTGCTTGGAGTTTCATTCAAATGCAAAAATAAATAAAGATAAAAGCATATATTGCAAATAATAAAATGCGAAATAATGGCAAGGGATGAATGTTAAAATGCAATTCAATTTGAGATCTGCTCCCTTATGTAAGGCCATTAGCCTAGTCCCATGTTTATCACGCCTATCGAAGTAAAGTGACTTATAGAACCATGCCAGCCCTAATGAGAAATGAATTGCCTCATCTTGTAATGGGTCTTAATGAAATTAATGAAAGATTGCTAAGAAAACAAAATCAAATAAAGAAAATGCTAAGTAAAGGGTGGAAAAATTATTGTTGAGGAAAGGTATCTCAATTATAAGCAAGTGCTCCCTTCACAACGACACTCATTGATGAAGGTCTTTCATAACCTAGTATAAAACTATGCTACCTCTCATAAAGTACACTACATACCATATAAATTATCATTTACGTCTATTTATTGAAGGGTTGATCTAGGAATTGTTCATCCCTTAGATCTAGAAGCACATAATAGGGACATTTCATTATCATCCCATACCTAAATTTGGCAATTGTTCATCCCCTTAGACCTAGAAGCACATAATAGGGACATTTCATTATCATCCCATACCTAAATTTGGCAACCTGCATGATTTCTTAAGCTATTGTGAAATTTGAAGAAGATACTTTGTGTAATAAAGTTACATGACTTTGAAACTAAATATGGTCTATCTTTATTCTTCAATGAATTTTTTGATCATGCTAGTTTATTTTACTTTACTCTTTGAGCCCATGCTTCATGATGAATCAACCATGCTCATCCTTTGGAAGATGCTGATGATGCTTCACTCACACCTCTTGGATGTTGATAATAGACCCTTTGGAGGGCCTTCCACCACACCTTGGATGTTTCACATTGGATGAGGGACATTGACTTAGATGATTATATGTTGTGTAACTAGATATGATTCATCACCCTTTTCATATTGGATGTTGCCCTTTGGAGCTAGGGAATTGCACTTTTTCTTTATAATGTTAAATTTTTTTTATTGATTTGTTAGAACTTTACATATATAAAATCCATAACATGCCCTATTATTCCATTAGGGAAACAAAATTGGTTGAAATGTATTGGGATTTTAACTAGTATATGCATAGGTCCAAGATTAAAACAAAAAAATAGAGAAGATATTTTCCAAAATCTAATGGCATCCAACTAGTTGGGGTATTCTATCTGGCTGGAAGAAAGTCCATTGGTAACAAATGGATGTTGAAGAAGAAGTTGAATGTAGAAGTCAAAGTGGATAAATACATAACTCAATTAGTAGCAAAGGGTTATTCCCAAGTAGAAGGATTTGAATTTGGTAAGATTTTTTCTCTTGTTGCCAAATGAAATTCTATTAGATTTATTTTATCTATTGTTACTAGTTTGATTTTCAAGTAGAACAAATGGACATGAAAACAACATTCCCACACGGGGATATAGAAGAAGGAATCTACATGAAGTAACTAGAAGGCTTTTTAGTGAAGGGAAGGAAAGAGTTTAGAGGGTGCGGTCCCAGGATCTGAGTCGCAATTCTAGGCTAGCCTCTAGAACATTGCCCAAAACTTCCTGAAACTTCTCAGGATCATAAATGACATGAAAACAAGGCTAAACATACAAACATGGGTCATTAAATTGACCTAGACTAACCAAAACAAACTAGGAATTTCGTCAAACACATAGTAGAAATGTAAGCTACAGGTTATGAATGCATATCCAATCATAAAGGTCTGAGATTTGTCTAAGAATCACTGAGAAGGAAATATTCCCTCTCCTCATAGCTTCAAAAGCAATTATTAGTCCATACATTCATCAATCAATCAATAACTAAACACTTCATGAGAAGAGCCATACAAGATACACATCATATGAACAACATATAACGAAAAAATAACCAACATTTAAACCATGGCAAATCAACTATATTATCGCCAACACAATCATTACAATTACACATGAATCATAATAGAAGAGGAACTTTTATTATGATATGAAATTACCAACCAAGTTAGGGACTTCCATGTACCATCCGACCATAGATTGGGCTGAACCACATCTCTCTTTCAACCAATCACCCCCACACCATATTCCAAACATGAATTTTGGATCTCATGGAATAAACCAATCAAAATCAAACAAGGGGTTCCAAAGGCCAAACCACCTCAACCCTCAACTAGTGATTCCACCTCATAATTGGACATCACTAACACCAACCAGATCGGTCTCTACCTAAGCTGTCAAGGGCTCTAAGAACTAGGAACTCATATTAGAGAAATTTTGAGGTCTAAAGTGGGCCTTCTGAGGAATATTGTAAAATAATAGTGGAAATAATCAAATAAGATTATGTTACATCATCAAATTTTAGAGGAAAAAAGAGAAAATTACTTTTTCAACTTATCTCCCTACGGTTTTACTCAAATTTCGAGTGGTAGAACTTGTTGGATGCAAAATGTAATTACTCATCCAATGAGTACCCATGTTGCATACTTTTGTTGGATCCTGGTACATGAAAAAATAGAAATACATGAAAAACGTGATTGCAATCACATTTTTTCATGTATTTCTCATTTTTTGTGTAGCAGCGTCAATCAAAAGTATGCAACATGGGTACTCCTTGGATGAGGAATTAAATTCCACATTCAACAAGTGCTTCTGCTTGAAATTTGAGTAAAGTTGTAGGGAGATAAGTTGAAAATACAAGTTGAAAAAGTAGTTTTTTTAATCTTTTTACCTTTTTACTCCAAAAATGGTGAATCACCCCTCATGGTTGACATCATCATCTTGAATCCTATTGGTTCTTATAAATTTTATTTTGGCTGTACATTTTTGTTTGGAGGCCCATTTTAGATCTCAATATTTCTCTACTAACCCACAACCTTCTAGTGCTACAAAGAGTTTGTCTAACTGAATTCCAGGGACTAGTAATTCAACCCACCAAGGGCTCAAGAGAATTTGTCCCAACCTAGGCTCAGGACTAGTAACTCAACCTAAGTTGTTCCAAGGCTTCTAGAGTGTTTGTTCCAACCCACAACCGTAAGGAATTATGAACACCAATTAGAAAACAATAAAGTGGAAAGACCCACAACACCTTGGCTATCTAGGAAATGACAAGGCAAGGTTAAATCCAATATCAATCTAGGAAAATATACATTCCATTGATAAAAAATAACCAAAAAATCACATGCATCTACAATGCATCCATAAATCAACAAGGAAATCACACATGCAACCTACTACCTGCAAAGCAATCCAACTGTAGCCACTGATTTACTTGTTCCCTTGTGCTTTCCTACTTTCCTTTGCCTTATTTCTTGGCACATGATCCAATCCTCAAGGAGCTCCTCTTGGGCTTGATGCACAAGTACACATGTTCCCCAACTTGAAATTCCTTAAATACATAGTGCTAATCTGCATAAATCTTATGCCTGTCCCGTGCTACCTTTAGATTCTTCTTGATAACCTGCATTTCCCGTTCCATCTCTACCAACATGTTCGGTCCAATATACACCATGTTCACTATATCACTCCAGGTGATGGGAGTATTACAATTCTTCCCATAAAGTGCTTCAAACATACTCATCTTCAAAGACTCCTGATACCAATTATTGTATGCAAATTCTACCAGTGGAAGATACTCTTCCTATTTCCACTGCTAATGCATGATGTACATCCTCAACATGACATCCTCAAGAATCCTTTGACCCTCTCT
The DNA here is from genome assembly GCA_000404065.3 of Pinus taeda. Classification (NCBI taxonomy): domain Eukaryota; kingdom Viridiplantae; phylum Streptophyta; class Pinopsida; order Pinales; family Pinaceae; genus Pinus; species Pinus taeda. Next base: position 40,130 of record APFE030542140.1, on the reverse strand, counting down.
ATCTGTCCATCTATCTGCGGATGATAATTTGTACTAAAATCAAACTCTGTCCCTAAACCTGCAAATAACTCCTTCCAAAACCTACAAGTGAACTTGGCATCTTTGCCACATACAATCTTCTTAGGAACACTATGAAATCTCACTATATCCCCGATGAAAATCTGAGCTATCTGACTAGATTAATTAGTATACTTCATTAAAATGAATTGAGCTACCTCAATCAACCTATCAACCACAACTATAATAGAATATTAATGTCTAGATGTCCTCAAAAAACTTGTAATGAATTCCATGGAAATGACATCCAATTTCCACTTTGGAATTGGAATCAACTGCAATAAACCACATGGATGATTACACTATGCTTTTACCTGTTGAAAATCAAAACATCTCACAATAAACTCATCCACCTCCTTCAAATTCGGCCAATGGTAGAACTTCTTAGCCATTGTCAATGTCTTCTGATATCCTGGGTGATGTGAATATGAATTAACATGAAATTCCCTCAAGATAAGCTTCTCGAGCTCATCGTTACCCGACACATAGATCCTATCCCTAAATCTAACCAAGCCATTTGTCGTGAGATTATAATCCACATCCTGTTCACCTATACCCTGTTGATATAACTTGTGCTTAAGCCACTAGTACCTGTCATCCTGCTGCCCTTCCTGCAAGATCCGCTCCTGTAAATCTGTCCCATGTGAACTCATAGTTGTAATGTGATTTACCTGCAATTTTCTACAAAGAGCATCCACAATCTTGTTCTCTTTACCCTTAATGTACCTGATCTCAAAATCAAACTCACTGAGCATGGTCGACCACCTAGCTTGCTTAGAATTCATATTAGGTTGGTCAAACAAGTACCTCAACCCACTATGATCAATCATCAAAATGAACCTCCTTCTAAGAAGATAGTGTCTCCACATCTTCAATGCATGAATGATCATTGCCAATTCAAGATCATGAGTCACATAGTTCTGCTCGTGCTCATTCAATTTCCTTGAATCATAACATATTACATGTCCTTCCTTGATCCAACAACTTTTACTTATAGATGCATCAAAATTACATGAAATAGAGCTTATTAACCATGGAACTTAAAAACACATAAAACAATGTGGAAATAACAAGATAAGCATGAAATCATGACACAAAGATTTGATTACGGAGTTCATCCAATTTGGACTATGTCTCTGGGCCCTGCTTAATTGTGGGGAGGCCTTCTTTCTTTAAGTGGCATAAAAAGAGATAAAGTACAAGAAACATTCATTTACAATCCTTATACCTCCAAGTTGGAAGATGGATGAAGAATGGAGAGCCCCGCTTTAGAAACAAATAGTACCACTAAAATCCTGGCGAAAATCCGTGCATAATTGCCTATCCGAACACCAAATTCAGAGAAATGAAGCTTATGCACCCTCTTGGGAACTCCTTGTTTCTCAAGGTAAGGTTTCAGCCTGTTGCTAGGTCGGGTTAGTGCTGTACGCAATGGTTTCTTAACTTCTATGCCAGTCTCTTCCTTTCTCCCTATGTAGACCGTTCATTATATAACCTTGATTAGCTGATTCCTCAAACCCGGGTAGTTCCAACAGAGGACAAGTTTAGCAACGGTTCATTTCCACCAGAGGATCTCAAGCCTGGAATAGTAAGTGGTAACAACCTGTTTAAACATAACATAAACCTCTTAAATACATGTTAATCCTTTTACCTGAAAATTTTAACATTGGCAGCAATAATCCATCGTCATAGATAGCCTCATCAAAAATCGCAATCGGTGGAAAGCCCTAACCTTTTTGACAAGTAGCCTGCGATAATGGCAAACTCGACGAGCTACTAAACATAGTGTATAATATATAGGATCCAAAAACCATATAAAATTGCAATTGGTGGGAACTGACAGGTCTTATGGTTTGTCAATGCGATGTGTGCAATATGCGATTGCGATATCGCAATCGCATCCCTGACTTCTAAGGGCCAATTCTGTAACTCTTCCCCTTTGTGATGTACGATCACATCGCAACCCTGATCATGTCGGGGCCAATTATTTGCCATCGACCTCTTCTGATATGCAATTGTAAAATGCGGGACCAATGGCGGCCTACTACTTCGCAGTTCCCCATTCACCAAATAATTCTACCACGTCACGTTCTCCTACCACATGTCGAAGTCAAACACGAACTTTGAATTGCCCTAATTTCTTCGTATGAGCTCGGATTCAAGTTCCATTCACATCATTAGAATCAAGATGATGAGCACTTCGATCCGATGTTAAGTTTATCTAGATTCTACCACTTTAATTTTTGAGCCTTTTTACCATGCCACTGGTACTTTTTAAAGATCCACCTAGATCAATCGTCCCCAATTAAAGAGATTTTGGACCTCCAAAAGCATTAATGCATCAAGAACACTTCTTTTCCTTGCCAAACAACACTTTCAATCATCTGCATTGCATGAAAATTTGGTACTTTCTTTGCAATCACATACACATGACTGAAACAACCCCACACTTGCCAAGAGTTTATAACACACACTCTTAATCAAGCCTCACATTATAGAAAACAATACCCAAACTACTCTTAAAAGGCCAAAAATGTCATCGTTGCATTTTTAAGCGATGGGAAACACATCATCACTTTTACATTTATTCGCAATGCATGACTTACAAATGGTGGCCACAACAAGCTACTACATCTAAAAAACCCATATTTTACTTAATAAAGAAGACCACCATGAATGTGGTGGATTAGTTTGTTGAACATTTTCACCCGTCTGATTATTTAACGATGCTTTCTTGACATGGAGCATATGACACGTGGCTCCCTGGTGTCCCACCTCATAATAGTGACTACAACGATTCTTTCTCCTCCAAACTTTCCGGGTCATCTTGGAGTGCTTTCCCCTGGTGTTCTCATGATAAGTGTTCATGGAGCCCTCACTATCACTGGAATGTGATGAGGTGCCCTCATCATCTGTCATTGGTGGGTCACTGGCTGTTTTGGAGCATTCCCCAACTTGCTTCCTGATATACCCAAGTCCTGCATGACAAGGAAATTCCTCTACTTTGATGGGGTTCATGATGCCTTGGCCATTAATGTTGAGGCCCTTCCCTTGATACCCCATTTTCTTCAACAATTTGGATCCGATACCTATAAAATGTTTCTCAAAACTAGTGAAATCATCATCAGGAAAGGTACATGAAGTCGAAGAATCACTTTTTAACTCAAGGCGATTATATTGTAGCTTTTCCAAGGCTTCATCCTTGGCTTGCAACTGGCATAACAACATTTGTTTCTCCTTTTCTGTTTCCTATAGGAGTCTCCTTAGCTCAGTATTCTCTATTTGAATGCTTTGGTTGATCTCCTCAAGTTCCTGGATCCATGCCACATTGGGTGTCCTTTTCATATTTGGTACAATATCTATTGAAACTTTTGTTTCATCTCCCGAATCGGAACCCAAATCGATAGGTCCATCTACAACGATCCCAAGAGCTGTAATCTTCCTTTTGTCACCAAAATCTAACCCCAGGTCAATTGGTCTATCTTGTGCAATTCTCGCAACTGTGACCTTCTCATCTTCCTCTGGTTCAGACTCATTATCTTGTTGCATGGTGGCAGTTGTCTTCTGCCTCTCGTTTATGTCATTCTTCTTAGGTCTCAGCTTAGGGTGCAGTTTCTAGCAATTCTCTTCGTCGTGTCCCTCTTTCTCACAATGTGTACAAGAGGGATTTTCCCCTCTCCTCTTGGTTGTTGCACCTATCTTTGGGTGGTCATTTGTTATGCATCCCCATGCTTTCAAGATGCATGGCCTTCACACTGGCCTCATCAATAGTAGAAAGCTCAAACAATAATAATGAATGCCTTATGTAACTATGTAAAGAACCGATATACTTAGTTACAATCTCTGGTCAATCTAATGGAATGCTCAAATTCAATGTTTTTTTTCTAAATTCTCTGGTGAAGTTTTGCACATTTTGACCCATGCCTTGCCTTAGGTGTTTCCATTCCATTAATTCCTTTTCTTTATATCCCAAAGAGTAAAACTGATTCTTCAATGCAGAAACAAAATTTGACCATGAGGAGAGAAGGTTACCCACATTTTTGTTGCTTTGAAATATTCTCTCCCACCAAACGAGAGTGGTGCCACTTAGTCGAAGGGATACCAACTGGATCTTTGCTTCGTCTTCCTTGATTTGTTGAATCTGATAGTAGATATCAATCTGTCTAATCCAATTGTTGATCTTTTCTGCATTACATTCTCTAGCATACATAGGTAAGTCAAACTTTACATCTAGTTTAAGGAAAGGTTTTTTAGATGTATGCCTATGATTTCTGCGAGAATGATGAGAAGAAGAAGAGGAACTGTCACTGGAAGATGGAGAGGTAGGGGATATTCTTCACTAGCTCCATGATGTACCGATCCACGATCATTTGCATCTTTCTTCTCGTGCTGGAGGGCCTTCTCATACTTTGAAAACAACTTTTCCACTTTCTTTGCCATATTGTAGAATACTTTGCGGTAATTCCATTCCTCTTCCCAACGAGCTTCTTCATTAGCCATGTTTCTTCTTCGTTGTGCATGTCTTGCTCCGGGATCAAAGGACTTAAGCTTTCCTTTTCCTCTTTGCAACTTGTTCCAGGTTAGCATATACTCATGCAATTCACATCGACAAAGACCTTTTCTGATACCAAACTTGATTTAAGATCTTTTACTTATAGATGCATCAGAATTACATGAAACAAAGCTTATTAACCATGGAACTTAAAAGAACATAAAACATTATGGAAATAACAAGATAAGCATGAAACCATGACACAAATATTTTATTACAAAATTCATCCAATTTGGACTATGTCTCCGGGCCCTACTCAATAGTGGGGAGGCCTTCTTTCATTAAGTGGCATAAAAAGAGATAAAGTACAGGCAACATTCATTTACAATCCGTATACCTCCAATATGGAAGATGGATGAATAATGGAGATCCTAGCTTTAGAAACAAACACCACTGAAATATTGGTGAAAAATCATGCAGAATGGCCTATCCAAACACCTAATTCGGAGAAATGAAGCTTCTGCACCCTCTCGGAACCTCCTGGTTTCTAAAGGCGAGGTTTTGGCCCGCTGCCAGGTTGGGTTGTTGCTGCATGCAATGGTTTCTGAACTTATATGCCAATCTCATCCTTTTTCCCTGTGCGAACCATTCATTATAGAACCTTGATAAACCGATTCCTCAAACTTGGGCAATTCCAACAGAGGACAAGTTTAGCAACGTTCATTTACACCAGAGGATCTCGAGCCTAGAATAGTACATGGTAACAACCTATTTAAACATAACATAAACCTCTTAACTGCAATTAATCCCTTAACCCAACGGTTTTAACATCAGCGACAATAATCCATCTGCACAGATGGCCTCATCGCAAAACAGAATCGGTGAACAGTCCTGACCTTTGTGACAAGCGACCTATGATTACAATGGACCCAATGGGCTATTAAACATAGTCTATAATATATCGGATATGAAAACCATCACAAATCGCAATTGATGGGAACCAGCAGGTCTTATGGTTTATGAATGCGGCGTGTGCGATATGCGATTGCGATATCGCAATCACATCCCTGACTGCGGGGGCTGATTCTATAATTCTTCCCCTTTTTGATGTATGATCACATCACAACCCTGATCTTGCTGGGGTTGATTCTTTACTTTCGACCTCCTCTGATCTGCGATTGTGAAATGTGGACCAATGGTGGCTTGCCACTTGGCACTTCCACATTCGCCAAAGAATTTTGCCACGTCACCTTCTCCTGCCACCTATTCAAGTCAAACCTGAACTTTGACTTTCTCTAACTTCTTCATATGAGCTCAGATTCAAGTGCCATTTGTATTTTTAGAATCAGGATGACGAGCACTTCGATCTGATGCTAAGTTTATCTAGATTCTGCCACTTTGAGTTTTGATCCTTTTTACCATGGCACTGGTACTTTTTAAAGATCCACCTGGATCATTCCTACATCAAGAATCCACCAAGTCATCTCTTGTAAACATTTGTACATACCACAAACCCTTTATCTGGGTCTACAATAGTTAGAACTAGAGCATTTGTAAGCAACTACTTCAACTGCTTAAAGTTAGTTGCACATTCCTCTATCCATTCATTTTTTTTTCCTTTTCACTACAAATATGTAATATGATAGGCAATCCATGATAAGTTCCTGATGAACCTCCTGTAGTAACCTACTAATCCCATAAATGATCTGACCTGATCCACATTCCCAAGAGTTTCCCATTCCATGATATCTTTGATCTTTTATGGATCCACAACTATGCCTTCCTTGGAAACAACATGTCCCAAGAAATGAAATTCTGTCTGAAAGAAACTACACTTACTAAGCTTGGCATACAATTGATGCTCTCTCAACAGTCTTAACATTTCTTCGAGACATTCTGCATGCTCTTCCTCATTCTTAGAATATATAAATATGTCATCAATGAATATTATCACAAACTTGTCCAGATAAGGATGCGACACATTATTCAAACACGTGAAAGTAGCTAGAGCATTAATTAAACCAAAAGGAACCACAACAAACTAATAATGCCCATACCTAGCCCGGAAAGCAGTCTTGTAGATGTCCTCTTCTTTTATGCGTAATTTATGATATCCTAATCTCAAGTTGATCTTTGAGAACATTGCTACTCCCTTCAACTGATCAAACAAGTCATCAATCTATGGTGAAGGGTACCTGTTCTTGATCGTTGCCTTGTTCAACTTCCTGTAATAAATACACAACTTGATAGTAGCATCCTTCTTCTTCACAAAAAATACTGGTGCAACCCAAGGTGACACACTTGGCCTAATGTATCCCTTTTCAAGCATTTCCTTAAGCTACAACTTCAATTCCACCAACTCTGGAGTGCTCATCCTGTAAGGTGCCTTCGATGCTGGTGCTGCGCCCGACATCAACTTAATAGAAAATTCCACTTCCCTATGAGGCAGTAACTCTAATATCTCTACTGGGAATATATCTTGAAACTACTACAAAACTGTTGAAACTACTACAAAACTGGATACCTATTCAAGACTTCAACATCCTCAATACCCTTCCCTTTATCACTAGAAATATGAACTACAAACAATACACATCCTTTCCTGCTACTATGCTTGGTTTGCGTAGCTATAACCATTCTCACTAATGTAGGATTCTTCTTACCTTGTAATATTCTATTCTCTCCATCATTATCCAAGAACTCAATAGCCTTGTCATAGTAATCCACTAATGAATATCTGAATCTTTTATTTCTCTTCCTTAAAATAAGGCACATATCTCAACAAATTAAAGAATCTGTTAGTATACTCCTCATAGGTCATAGATCCCATCTTCAACTTATATAACTCATTTTCCTTGTCTCTCCAACTCACTCCAAGTCAGCTCCTCTTCTCGAATACCTTTGACATTCTTCACATCTTCTCACCAAATGTCTGCTTTTCCTTTAAGACTACAAGTAGCTATCCTGAATTTCATATTTTCTGAGTAATCATGCAATATGAAGAACTTATTCATCCCAAGAAACCAAGCTTTTTCATCTTGAGACTTCTTCATTTCTCCATCAAATGTAGGAGGCTTTGCATTCTTGAACTCCTTTGGAAAGTATTGCTTCTCACTCCTCATATATGGATGATTGTGGTGATGACAATGGTGTCTCCATCAACACAAATAGAATAGAACCCACGGTCATTACCGCTCTTGTTAGGTGTATCCATGAACCTACCATCTCTAATTGTGTCATCCTTGTTAAACCTGTATCCTGATTGAGACCTGCTGCCATATACCTCATTGGTCCTTTCCTCCTACCCATGACTAATCCTAAGTTGTCTTTGTCCCTTTAAATTTGGTATACTATGAAGGATGACTCCATTAACCTCTTCTTTCTTTTTTTGTGCTCTGGCAAATCTTTCTCACGACTAAATGATCTTGTCATTATCTTCCTTACAACTTCTAATATCTGCTTTTAAACTTCTCAACGTATCTACTATGTCAGGAGAATACTCATCACCATGTTGTTCATCTGATCTGTTGGGAGAATCAAGCGAACTGTAGTCCACCATTTTTCTTGTCATCTTAACCTTCTACTTCCTGCAAACATACCATGTCATATACACCACTATAAACATGATCAACATACCTCAGTGAAGTTCAGGGGAGGCTATCTCATCTGCAAAGTTAATCCAAATTAGCACAACATATGTCTATACAAGGAAATCAAAATATCAATCATATCAACATCAACATTGGACGACATAAGGCCGCAACAGTGACCATAAAAATGCATTCATAAAAAACACATAGATAATTAACATGTATTGATGACAAACACATTCTGCCCATCCAATCTAAGTGTTGAAATTGGGAGCTATGATACCATCCCATTGTTAAGAAATTTACTTCAGATATAATAAATAATTAATGAGAGGAATGAAATAAAATAACTAGCAATAAAACACATAAACAATACACACAATATTTAGTCGGGAAAACCCAAACTCTGGGGAAAAAGCCAACCCAATGAAATTTCATTAGCCTTGGCCAAAACCCTGGACAACTTGGATAAGTGAGCCTTCATCACTCAACCAAGTGAGCCTTCACCACTCACATCCCTGGCCTGCATTACAATGAAGTATTTCTAGCCTTTTATAGGCTCCATTACATGCAATACTATGGGCATAAAACCATGGGTACACAATACCATGTGCCCCAAAACCATCACTGTGTAACCTAGTCAACCTTGACTCAAACCATGAGTCAATTTTACCTAACACCTGTAACCACCCCTCCAACATTTGCCCAATTTCATCGACCTACCAGGGTAAACATGATATGAGAGTTATTATGACATGACCCAACCTCCCAGCTCTAGTTAAGGAAGTGGGGCCTACAACTAACCACTGACTGACAACTCACAACATTCCTCATAGCTACAAGGAAACCTAGGGGCTAGAGAACCACTACAAGTGACCAAACCATGATTTGGGGCTCCTTATCATACAAATTAACCCCCAACTGCATGCATGACAAGCCCTCCATGCAGTTGAAGGCCTCCAACCACACTCACAAGCCTGCTTAGGTGTGGTTGTGACCCAAATTGTCCAGTTCAGAGAGTGCAGTTCTGAGATTTGAGCCACAATTCCAGGTCAGCCTCCAGATCACTGCCCATAATTTCTTGAAACTTCTCAGGATCATAAACGACATGAAAACAAGGCTAAACATACAAAATTGAGTCATAAACTTGACCTAGACTGACGAGAACAAATTAGATATTTCATCAAATACATGGTAAAAATGTAAGCTACAAGTCATGAATCCATATATGATCATATAGGTCTAAGATTTGTATAAGAATCACTAAGAAGGCCTTATTTCCTCTCCTCATAGATGCGATAACACTTATTAGTCCATACATTCATCAACCGATCAATAGCTAAACACTTCATGACAAGAGCCATAGGAGATACACATCATATGAACAACATATAACCAGAAAATAAATATCATGTAAACCATGGAAACTCAACCATAATATTGCCAACACAATCACCACAATTACACATGAATAATAATAGAAGAATAACTCTTATTAACATATGAAATTACCAACCAAGTTAGTGACTTCCACGTACCACTAGACCATAGATTGGGCTGAACCAAATCTCTCTTTCAGCCAATCACCCCGATGCCACATTCCAAGCATGAATGTGGGATCTCATGGAATATACCAATAAAAACATAACTAAGGGTTCCAGAGGCCAAACCACCTCAACTCTCAACCAGTGATTCCACCTCACAGTCAAACATCACTAACACCAACTAGATTAGTCTCTACCCAAGCTGTCCAAATCTCTAGGAACTAGTAACTCAATGCATAGCCTTCTGGGGATCTAGAGAATTTTTCCAACCCAGCTCTAGGGACTACTAATGCAACCTACCAAGGGCTCTAGATCATTTTTCACAACCTAGGATCCAGGACTAGTAACTCAACCCAACCTGTTCCGGGGATTCCAGAGTGTTTGTTCCAATCCACAACTATAAGTAATTATGAGCACCAATCAGAAAACAATCAAGTGGAAAAACCCACAACACCATGGCTATCCAGGAAATGGAAAGGCAAGGATAAAACCAATATCAATCCAGGAATATCTCCATGCCAAAGACAACACATAACTAGAAAACCACATGCATCTACCATGCATCCATAAATCAATAAGGAAATCACTTATGCAACCTGTTACCTACAAAAAAATCTAGTTATTGCTGCTGATCCACCTGTTCCCTTATGCTTTCCTTCTTTTCTTTTCGTTCTTTCTCTAAACCCAAGAGAATATTAGAGTGCTCCAATCATGCTCCAATAATTCTCTAAGTGTGCAAAAGTATGAGAAAATGAGAGAGTGAACAAGAGCTCCAACCCAAAACTGACAAAATGTTAAACTAGTGAAAGTTGGGAACTGAACCTTAGAAGCCTTTTTATCCTTAAGGCCTCTATTTTCTTCATTTTCCTTTAATTTCCCTCTCATGAAAATATGGGACCTTTCACCTTCCTTTTCTCTTATTTTCCTTTATTTTCATAATAAATGCCAATTATTGCCACTTTGCCTTTGCTAATGCCTTTGCCAATTTTCATAGCCATTAATTAGTCACCGCTGATACCCATCACTATGTTTTACCCAACATTCAGCTTGGGATACGTGTCCCATGACCTTGGTCTTATTTTTTTATTTACATAGCAAATAAAACAGGGGCTATTACACAATGGGGGTAGAGCCCCTGATTTTTTCTGGTGGTTTTTGCATATATTTTTCATAGTTTTTGGCACAAAGTTTTTGATTTTAGTGGCCTTGTGGCACAATGAATCATAATTATATCTTTATCTAGGGTTAATGGATTATGGGTTTATGGATGCCCTAGGATATACATATTATATTGTAAAATTTTAGGTTTCTAGGAAAAAATATTTGTGTTAAATGTATGTGTGTGCCATTGCATCTTTTCTACTTTTATTAAGAATATCTTTGCAACAATAAATTATATAGGGTTGAAACCAACAAATTAGAGATTTTCTAGAAGAGAAATGTTAGACAATCATGTTAGTGAAGATAACATTCAAAAGGGATTCACATTACACATTATTGAAGTTATCATAACCACAACATTTGGATAATATTAACAAAAATGAGTAATCTAATTTAAGATATTCTATAAAATATGCCATACTTCAATGGATCCACAATAAGAAGGAGATGTGAAGACTCCCTAAATTGTGTTAAATATAAAATAACTATATAATTTATAGGAATGGGTGCAAGAATTTAGATATTGTAAGCTATTTTAAAAAAAGAATGGCATATTGCAAAATGAATGAGGTCAAGTGCAAGTCCTAGAAAAATTTGGCGAAGTATATACTTCTCATACTTATCATTTAAGTAGAAGAATTTTTATGCTATGTAGTGTAGCTCTCAACCTCAATTTCGATAAAATCCACTTGCAATGCATATTAGACACCATAGGATGAAGCCCCTCGATGAACAAATATATTTCAACTCAAAAACCGTGAAAATGCAATGAATTTCACGTTAGAAAATTACCATGGAGATGGTTGGCACGTGACGTTGTTTATTTTGGTGGATTTTGACCCAATTGTAGAGAAGGTTAAAGGAAATCAAATGAAATTGTGATTGGCTAGGGTTTTGCATGAGCACAACTAGCTATGTTTCGAAATTGTTAATTTTCACCAATTTGTTCTATGTTGCAACTATTACTTCAACAATATCCAATAGCATCAAATTTAAAAATTTCACTTCAATTATCCAATGATAGTAGATATAAAAATTAGACAAATGCACAATGAAAGACATCTAATAGACAAGAGACACAAATTTGGTCAATGACCAGGGAAAAACCCACTATAGGGAAAACCCTTGCAAATTTTCTTCTTATTAGATTGTATTCAAATGTTCAATAAAGAGAGTAAATCATCTAATATCAATTCAATATCCAAATAATGTCAAAATTCCAAGAAACTATTCAAGAGAGAGACAGAGTCAACTGTAGTTAAAATTGATCTGCCTGAAGTCTACTCAAGTCAACAACAGTCAACTGCTATCAAAATGTGCCCTAACTAGAGATAGGGCAACATTCAAAATAGTCTTCAAAGGAGGTTGGTGTTGACGAAAATAATGCAGCCTCCTTAACATACTGAAATGAGCCCAAAACAAATTGATTTAGTGCAATCAAACCTGGTCAATGTGGAGATGGGTCTGCAGTCAACCTCTACAATTAGGGCTTCTGTTAAGGAGCACAACAATACTTGAATTTGACACCAAAATCTACGACCTGCTAAAACAAAAAAGATCCTCTAAAAAATGCAGTTAAATCATGCCAATTATGCCCAACTCAATGCTGGTCAACATCTTGTATTCAACCCTATAATTTAGCCTAATCAGAGACAACCATCTATACTTCGCCTGAGAGAGAGATGTCTTTCACTTCTGAGATGTACGGACCAATAGGAGAAGGAGAGATAAGATGTTTGTTGTGTGAATGAAGTGCCTAATGAGGTTTGATGTCATATGTATTTATATGAATCCATGTGGGTGAAAAGACATGATGTTTGGGCTTCATGAGCCTACATGAAGTTGAAGCCAACCTTGACAATTTGTACATGTGAGGGCTTTAATTAAAAAATATACTTCTCCTTTTCTGATTCAAGTGATCTTTAGGTCAATTTTGGTCCTCTACAAAAGAGGAATTCAATGCAATGATTATCTCCATCAAGAGAGTTGTCCAAAGTGGAATTTGACCCTAGTTCCATAATTTAATACTCCCTCTCAACTAGGGAGAATTCCACTTGTCAATTTATGTCCATCATGTCATCTTGTCATCATGTACAATCTCTTCTTGCCTATGCTCATCTCATGATAAATGTTCTTGAATCTAAATAAGAATAAATGTCGTAGGGGAGCTCCAACTACCACCATGGCTTTATCACCATCAAGGAGACTTTGCTACCACCCTAAAGCATCATCATCATCATCATCATCATCATTGTCATCGTCATTGGGGAGCCATAACTACCACTTGGAATCAAAGACAATGGGCAAGAACAACCTACCCCAAGTGTAGGGATCACGCTCTATCCCAAAGTCCTTGACAATAGGTGAGATCAACTCACTGAAGGTAAGGATCACACTCTACCCTATTATCCCCGATCATCCATCTTAACCTTAAAGAGTCATATGGTACAACACATGCATCCACCAACTTGGGCGAGATCCACCTACTGCAAGGGGTAGAAATCTCACTTTATCCTAAGTCCCACAACTCATTTGCCATATGGGAGAGGTTATCCCATATAGTGGGAAGGACACTAACTGGGTGATCCAGGTGGATATTGGTGGCCACCCACTAATTCCACTTGGATCCCCACCAATGCTTCTTTCAATTTTTCAGTTTCCTTAATTATAGCACAATTTACCATTTTTAGCAGTTTTTCAGGTCCTACACTTCCGGAGCCGTTTTGAGGCCCTAAACGACGTTTTTTGGGAAATATACCGCCCAATAATTTTCCGTGTAAAAAATGATATTTTTCTTGGTATTCCTCGGAGAGATCTTTCCAACGGGCTATCATGCACGTCAAACGGAGATAATATGACCAATTTGCGACCTCGGGAAGTTGGCTGTCCAACTCACCCCAACGGGGCCCACAAACTCTTGGTGTTACCTCTCCTTAAGTTAGGGTTTTGGTTGTTTAGGGTTTTCTCTTATTTTTCAATAATAAAAAGGCCCTTGAGCCTCATTGTAAGATAGTTCAGAGGCATGTAGCCACCACATCTCTTCTCAGAGATAAGCTACCATCGCCCTAGCTAGTTTATTTCCATTCCTGTTTATAAGCATATTTCAGTATTTTATATTAATGAAATGAAGTATCATTTCTGCTGCATCTCTATGTTTATGGTTATCTCTATAATTTGTTGCGTTCTTGTTTAAATCCAGATCAGTGATATTAGAGTGGTCTACTTTTCTTCTCTGTTTTTCTTTGCATGTCCCCAACGAGGTCGGGATATAAGGAGTTAGGGCTTGAACTGGTCGAACCTTTGCAAGACCAACCTCGCAAATCTCGACGGCCTCCCATGGTAGATGAAAAGAAAGATGAGGGGGCAGGAGATCCTATCAAAATCTTGCTCGAAGAAGCCCTTGAGTGACAAAGGAACGTGATGATGGAAAACTTTTCCCAGATCCTTTAGCGGCTACCCAGGGGCGATGCATCAGCTTCCAATAGAAACTCTGGAAACGCCACACCATTTAAGGTACAAGTTAATTTTGAAATCCCCATATTCAAGGGGCAGATAGACGCAGATGTCATCGATAAATGGTTAAATGTGCTAGAGGGTTATTTTTCTATTCATGATTTTTCCAGTCGGGAAAAGATTATTTTTTCTCTTCTCAAAGCAGCCCCGACGTCAAGGATTGGTGGGAAACCTACTGCGAGCAGAAGGATGAAAGTACAGGATCACTATTTTCAGTCACACCGACTTGGAATTCATTCCAGGATGCCATCAGGGAGCAGTACTACCCTGTCGGAAGCTATGAGGATCAATACATAAAGTGGACCACACTGTGGCAGGGAAGGGACCAAGACGTATCGGAGTTTACCAATATTTTCCATACCCTTCGCACAAAGTTGGGTATTAAGGATACATAGTAGCATTTGGTACTCAAATACCGTGGTTGCATGCACAAGTACATCTAGGAAGAAAAAGAATTCCTGAACATCTCCTCGCTTGGCACGACATACCAATATGCCGTCAAGGTTGAGAAAAAGTTTAAACAAAAGAAGCGAGACTTTGGGTCTACGAATCTGAAACAAGGGAAAGGTGCCCCCAAACCACAGAACAAAGGATAAATCCAAGCCAGGGCATCCCAAGACAACCACCAAAGCTGTAAACAAAAAACAGTGTCGCAAAGCCGAAAAAGGACACAAGAAAGTGGTTGGAGTTCCATAAGAGCTCCACTCACAACACAAGTGAGTGTCGGGCCAAGCAGTCACTGGTGGCTGAGCTAAAGGTTTCATAATCAGATGCATGTTCTAACTCTCAGTCAGAACCTGATAAGGGGAATGACAAAGGGAAGCAGATTATCGATGCGGAGCCCAACGCCACCGTTGCCACCACGAAGATCCAGAAGGAGGAACCCGAAGATCCAGAGGAGGAGGAGCGTCTCTTCCACTCCCAGATGTGGGTAAAGGGCTCCCCGCTACAGTTCATTGTTGATAGTGGGAGCCAAAAGAACCTCATTTCGGCAGAGGTCATGAAGCAGCTGGGCTTACCGACCGCAGCACATCCACAACCATACACCATCGGGTGGCTGCACCAAGGACGGGATCTTCGCGTGAGCCAATAGTGTCGCCTTCCATACAACATCAAGCTCTTCACGAATGAGGTATTATGTGACATTAGTCTCCTTGAAGTTTGTGATGTGTTATTAGGACAACCATACTTGTGGAAGAGACATGCTGTGTATGAATCAAGGCCCCGTGTTGTTATTGTTACTTTGGGAAATAATTTGTACAGGATACCAGAGGTTGCACTGCCTATTGCCATCTCTTTGGTTACTGCAAAACAATGCAGTAAGCTCATTTCCAAAACTAGGAAATTTGTATTCCTGATGATACGCCCTCAAGAAAAGAAGAAGATGGTGGCCATGACCTCCAGACAGGGCCCCTCCACATGAAAACTACAGATGGACAAGGTCATGGAGGAGTACGACGACATCTTCACCTCCCCCGCAGGGGTTCCTCTGCACTGTCAGGTCAAGCACTCCATTGATTTGATCCTAGGTGCGCCGCTGCCCAATGGACCAATCTATCAGCGCTCTGTTCTGGAGAATGATGAAATCAAGAGGTAGATTCAGGAGTTGCTGCAAAAAGGTCACATCCATCTGAGTTCATTACCTTGTGGGAGCCCAATCGTGCTGGTATAGAAGAAGGATGGGACTTGGAGACTCTGTATTGACTATCGGATGTTGAACAAGATCACTGTCTGTAATAGGTACCCAATCCCATGGATTGATGACCTCCTGGACCAACTAAAGGGGGAAAAATATTTTAGCAAGATCGATTTGAAGTCAGGATATCACCAGGTACCAATCAAACCCTTCGATGTGTGGAAGACTGCCTTCAAAGC